>QLOR01004946.1:0-13746 GCA_003313825.1 Sarcodon aspratus | reverse complement strand
GCCGTGGAGAAGAGCCAGGAGTGCGACGCCGCCGAGAACAAGATAGGCTTTTGGAACCTGAGTACGTTGTTCAACTGTTTTCAGGACAGGGTACTTGGTCAACTAGATTTGGTCATGAGAGCAGGTCCTTTGAAACGTTTCTCTATACTCTCTCACCTCTTTATCGAGCTGAGCAATGTAGTAATTGGCTTTCGACTGCGCCTGCAGAAAAACGGGGTGTTGTTGGACTTTCTCAGCAGCAGACATGATCTACACGTCATGCACAAGACGGGGTGGAACGGGCATAGATAAGCCTCCGAAGCCCTCTCAGAAACAACAAAGTGAAAGGAACTGACCACGATATTAACGGTTGAGAAGGATTTGGGGAAACGGAGATAGAGTCGCAGGCTGCGGGCAGGAGAGAGGAAACTGGCTGTATGACGAGTTGTAGCACCACGCCGCCTGTCTATAAGGCTGATGACACGTGTTTTGCCAGCCACATCCACTGTGGTCGCCCGGTCCACCATTGTCTGCACCTCGTCCTACCACCATGGCTGATTACGAGTCTATCAAGGTAACTCGCTCTCTGTATACCGAGTCTCATTCACCGACCACACTTTCCAGGCTCTCCACAAGACCCTGCCACAGTTCTCACCATACATCCCAGTCGCTGTCCTCCCCTACCTCGCCTTCTTTCTTCTCACATTCACATTCGCACTCGCCTTTTATTTCTCCACGTCAGCATGCACCGCTTTCTTCTCTCTCGTTGCACAAATTGAGTCTATTTTCTCACAGTCTACCAAAAGGCACATTCCGCGAATCAACCGTCGCCCTTCTAGCAAGCATTCTCGGAGGCTTTGGAACAGTAGCCATGTTTTGTTCTGCCGGAGTGTACGTGTAGGAAGAACTGCAGCTGGAATATACGCATTACCCACACGCATAAAACGACGTGTAACATCGTCCCATAATTTAATTATTCACTCGCCATCCGAACCGACATTTGACGCACTAGTAGCAGTCCGAAAACAAATCAAAAAAGGCACCCCAATGAAAAGAGTCGTAACGTACAGTGTACAAAATTGTCGACCCCTCATCAGCACTCCGCATCTGCTTCTCCTCAGAATACGCCTCGTTGTGTCCACAACTAGGACACATTTCGGTGACCTTGAGAGAGATTGAGAGAGAGAATTCAATACTATATCGGAAATGAGCTTAGGGCTTCTATCTAACACGCACCTTCAGCCTGACTTCATCAGCGTCATGCACTTTGGTCTGCGTCTTTCGTTTCTGCCGTAGAGCGGACGGGAACGCATCAGGGTGTGAACGGGTTGTGATTTCAATGTTTTCGTATGCTGTTGAAGCATATCGTTTTAGATGAAAAAGTGAAATAGGTGGGAGCCATGCGTACAGCTAGCGGGCTCCTCGTGTGAACACTGTTCACATATGACGACTGATTCGTCGTCCACGGGCAGGTTTAAGAGCGTCCCACAGTTGGGACAAAAAAGTAGCGATCCTATACAGCTTGTGAATCGCAAGGTTTCCGGCGAGGCTCATTATTACCTACCTATTTTATGAGCCTTGGACATGTTACTCCCTCGTGGTTAAGACCAAGGCAGAAGAACCGACCCATACCAACAGCATGATAGATACGATGACAACAACAACAGCAAGTCTACAAAAAAAATACATTGTCGCCTCGAATCTTCCAAAGACGGCCAAGACAGCATATCAACCAGAACAAACGAAAAAACTCCCAATAAAATATATTATATACATCAACAATTCGCGTTTATAGACTCCCCTTCCGCTTATGATCGGTTTCACCGGGTCTACGAAGCATCCTCGCACCTATCTCTATCAGGAGATAACAAACTGTCGATAGCCATAGCCTCCCTTGCCCTCGGCGAGCTGGTGGGAGAATTACTTGCTCTCGAAGAGTACGGTGACGGCGGCAGGTCTTGTGCATGTGAGGCACGCGACCGCCGACTATATGAATAGGCCTGCGGATGTATCATCGGGCGCTCGTAGGGAGTGCGCGAGTGGTGCCATGAATGGAAACCCCTCTTCCCTTTGCGATCATACACATCGCTCTCTGACCTCACGTACGAAGATTGAGCATAACGGGGATAGAGGTGGGGACTTGGAGACGCTAGTGTGGTTGAGCGCTGGGGAGGCGAACGTGATGAGGACGAGGAGAAGGATGGAGGAGGTGTATGTCTTCCACCCTCGAATTCGAGCATGGTGGTGTGCAGTTTGGCGACGGCAGCCAATCGCTGTGTGAAAACAATGGATGGTTTTTGCTTTTAGTCGTGACAGAAAATAATGGGTGTGGGTAATCTAACCTGGTCTTCAGCACTCTTGGCGTTTAGCACTGCGATGAGCAGTTGGCAATCACCATCTTGGCCTTTGGAATACTTGTAGGCGCCGAGAATATCCTTCAACGACGGGGTGCAAGCCTATCCAGGAACAGACATCGTATCAGTGATACTCTGAGAGGAGCCGGGAGAAATAGGAAACGTGCCTGTTCCAGAAGGGATCTCGAAGAGTCGAGTACAGAGTGCGTGGACTGTTCTGTGTGGTGGTACTGGAGGGGATGCACGGAGTCGGCAGGATAGTAAGGAGGGGAGGCCATGATGGAGGAACGGGGGATACGATGGCTGGAGGCTTGGGTATATATGTGCCCATGTTTTGCTTTCCAATGCCAAGAACAACTGTAAAAATAGTCAGGATGGTTCTGCAGTGAACAAGACAAAAATACGGTGAGCTAAAATTACCTCCCTTGGCTATCTTTCTCATCATCGACATGTCTTCAGCGTCAGGGCGGCGCGCGCCGTGCCCATCGCAGTCCCGGGTCGGTTCCTACACACACACTAATATTGCCGTCGTCGACGAAAGTTGTCCAGTGGCACAACCCGCGCCGAGGCTTTCTACGTTTCCGCCATATTTACTTGTTGGAAGCAAAGTTGTGCTGGGAGACCCCTGACACCGAGATAAGCCACCAGACCAATGCGATAACAATCTGAAATAGAGTTGTCAACACGAGTAGACGAGGTCACAGGGGTCCCGGCATTTTGTCAGCATCCGTATCGTTTGCCAAGTCTTGGCCCATTTTAGCGTTAATATTGTTCATCACTATGCCGTCCCCCGGACCTTGGTAACCGCATGACTCTACAAGAAACGAGTCTTGGGGATCAAATCTATGATTACGGCCAAGAGTTTCCATTTTCACTTATCCATTCCCACATTCTTACAGGCATTTCTGTAACCAAATCATCTTTTTTTCTTGACTTGGTACCGAGTCTACATCGTCGAGATGTACTGACGTTAAAAATAAAATACCCGTTTAAATAAAATAAGTCAGTCGTTAAACGTATCCGTGTCATCACATTATCACGCGTCTTTGGCAATTGTCGGGAGTCTTCTGCCTAGCAACGACGTACTGGAGTTTCCACCCTGACAGGCACTCACTGTACACAGGTTAATGAACACTCGTTAGATTCGACAAAAGACATGGACCAACCTGGGACCCAGTCACTGTTCGGGTCTTGAGAAGGTGCACTTTGCGACCAGAATTTGTTGACCCAGATATACCTGTCCAACACCATTCAGCTCACGGCAATCAAAAAATTAAATTAAATCTGCACTAACCCCTTGTATGAAACCTGGCTGCCTCCCGTATAAGTGGCTCCAGACGAATAAGCGGCCGCAGAGCAGGGGGGGAACGTGAATCCTGTGCCTCCCGCTTGAACCAAAGCGTCCTTAATTCCCTTGTCGAATCTGTTGTTTGCTATTTGATAGACGTTTTTTGTCAGACCATCGGGTTGCGAAGCCGTAAAAATCCTGTCTCTCACCATATGCTTGTGACGCGTCCCACAGCATCACACCACCAAAAGATGGGAAGCTCTTTCGCATCTGCGTTGCGATGCTACTCAGTGTGCCGATGTCGACGTAGCCGCCTCCAGCGCCTGTCGATGCCGGCGCGCCGACGTAAACCTTGATGTTCTTGTTCGGGCTCGTGTTGCGTGCCCAGTAGTCCCTGAGAATAATATCAGCTTGGCCGCGCCTATCGTAGATATCACCAGCTACGAACCAGGTTCCAAAATTGAAGTCCTTGAGATTCAAAAATTATTCTTGACATACTAAAGGAAGGAAGAAATAAAACACTCACCCCTGTAACCTTGAAGTTTTGAAGACCACATTGATTGTTATCTGCAAATATCCATCAGGAATGCTCCTTCTGCAGCCGCATAGCGAATAAGCTCACAGAATTGCACGTAAACGGCATCAAAACTAGCAGCGTTGAGCACTGCACCAAGAGATGCATCAGGGAAGACACATTGTGGTGCGGCAGTGACGATGATCCTAAAGCATTGAACTCAACACCTTGAAAAGCATAAGAGCATTGTAAACCCATACTCTTTGCTAGCGCTGCTAGCGGAAGACCGCATCTTGTTTACAAACGCCGCGTACCCGGTGGAATCTCCCGATTCAATATCCAGATCAACGCTGTATGAAACAAAACGCGATATTAGTGTCACTGCCGCTATTATGACATCAGCTTACTGACCCATCTAACACAACGTCACCGAATGGTCTGGTAGAGCTGTTGCCAGCAAAGAAAGAATTCCAGATTAAATCGGCAAAAGCCTCCGCATCAGAATCGCTCTGGAAGGAGACTCCACCGCCAGCACCTCCCAAACTCAGAGTGAGAAGTTTTCCCTTGGCCTGACACGCTTTCAGATCAGGAGCGATGGCAGAACAATCTGGCAGTGCACTCCCGGGGAAGGTCTTATTGTCTTTGTTGTTGCAGATCTGCATCACCAACAACAAGATTAGTCACTTTTCAAACTGGGGGATAATCTCGCTGACGTTGGCTAGATTTAATTCGGGCAGACCACCAGTAGCTAGTGGGGCAAGGTTCTTAGGACTTCCTTGGCACGTACAAAAGCCTCTTACATTTGAACTTGTTGACAAATGCAATGGGGAAAACGTCAATTGCATCATCCTTTCCGATCATCAGTAAACGTGTGTTAACAAGGTTACATATCGACGCGAACTTACTTGACAATAGAAAGATATGGGCTTTTGAGAATTCGCAGTGTCATCAGAGTTTGATGCTCCATGAGAATTCTGTCCCCAATAACTAAAACACTGTAAAGATCTTATCGACGGAAAATATATGTCGGGGTGCTTACACAGCAACCTTGATAATGCAGAAGTAAGTAAAAGCACCAATGGTATAGGGTCAGACTGCTTACATTATCGTAGCGACTGTTATCGTATGCGGCCGTAACACTCAGAGCAAAAAACGATAGGCACAAGAATGAGAGGGACAGCATCTTGAAAACAACGGAGCCGATTGTTAGGGAAGACCGGGAGTTTAACTGGGTGGTAAATTCCCCATCGAAAGGGTATTTAACCACTCATGCTGCATATCCGATGCAGTGCGAACTTGAAGGCCACAACTGTGTTGTCAGATATCCATGTGTTTCATGCGGTACCGACAACATTGGACATGCTCCAAAGCCATCGCACCCACTGGCATATGCTGCTCGAAGCCATGTGGAAGGTGTATCGTACTGAGAGTGAAATCACGTGTGCTTGAACAAGAAGCCCCAGAGTGGAATCTACCGTGTGATCGCGGCGGGATTGCTACCAGTATGTGCAGTGTTCACTAAAATGGCACTCCCTTTTGCAAGCAAACTATATCCTCTGTTATCTGTTCGAATTCTCTGGTGCTCCAAAGACTCCAGCCGTTGTCTGCCTGTTGCGGTTATAAACGAACATTTAATCACTTGCTTGTCTCCCTTGTGCTCACTGCGCTCCATCATTGAATGTCCATGCTGTCTGTATTAGATCCCGACCTTCCGTTAAGCGGCTCGACTCCGAGTTCGAGAGGTTTCGTGTGGCTCCGAATATTGTATCCCCCTGTCCCTAGAAGACTCTATGACGACAGCCAGATGCTTCTCATAACCCTGTGTGCATGCCTTACTACTGCTGCCGAGGTAAGAAGCACCGGTTTACTATAAAGGTCTTCCTTGATAATCATTCGGCGAGCACATCCTGTAAGCTTTGTTTGAAAAGGGCAAAGCAAGGTTTTGTCGTTGGCCAGAACACTTTCAATCTTCTAGGCTGCTTTCATATCTATCGCCGTGGTCGATCAGGATGGTAGGACACGGGTTTCGAAGTGACCCTCTGCTCGCTCGATGACCAGAATATCATCGACGGATGGCTGAGTTTCGTGATTGATACCTGGTGTAATTAAAACTGGATTTTGGTTTCCTACAGCAAGTTACCTCAACAACTATCCTGGCTCGAAGGGACTCAAACCAAGAAAGGTCAAAAGATGGAAACAGGCTGAGCGTCACTTGCTATCGGCGGACCGGGGATGATGCTGGATAAGTATCGGATGTTTCCAGATGTAACGGGGTTGGATAAAACCATCACCAAATAGCAGACCTACACGATTTTGCAGACTCGGATATATCAACGAGAGCCTCATCCGGTTTACGAGAGAACTTATCACGAGTTCAATGATGAAATTGTGCAACTGCAAACTGCCGCCGGTGGATGTTTCCAGTTCAATACAAAATTCCATGGCCCATAGATTGTGCCGGCGCTGTGGTTATCAGATCAGTATATTTATATTTCACCGGGACGTTGAAACAGGTACGTGAACTACACCTATTGAATTGCTCTAGGCCCTCTAGTAGATAAAGAGATAGGTCTCTGTTCTGCTAGTAGAGGTCAATCTTAACATTACCGTATAATAAGAGGAAGGCATTCCACGCTCCCTGCGTCGCCATCAAAAATACATCCTCACAGCCACGATGCTACTAGATGAGAACAAGCGACCTAGACGATCTCGGGCTCGAGAGAGTCGAAACTTCCAGTTCCCCTTTTGAGCGTATTGGGTAGACTGCCGCAACACGTGACCACGTGTAGGTGTTCAAGTTGGTTGAACTTTTGCGCAGAGAACTACATCGATTGCTTGATCCCTCACTGCACACTCCATCTTTTGAAATCGGATTTTCCTGACCCGTATGGGATTTTGTAGGCGTTGTGGAGATATCGTGACGGGAAGCCGTTGCAAATGCGGCGGCACTGCAGTTGGTGCGCAATCACAGGCTTTGCGAGTTGTAAGCACGCATCTGACTGTTGGCGTCGACCTTTCTAGCACCAGCTTTGCAATGGAATCAAACTGGTTCCCTCAACAAGACTTCCGATAGATGGTCGCAGACGTATGTGACCAAGCCCAGAGAAAGATCGCCAACTCGAAAGACGAGTATATCTGCTGCATCAACTTCGGCCACTGTTTCTGGTCAGAATGACAGCACAACCACACCTACGATTAGTGCATCGTCATCATCGATTCGACGGTTTCCTCGGCCCCAAACAACCTCGCAATCTGTGAACGTAGGCTCACGTGTATCAGCTCACATAGACAGGACGACAACTTCCCGACCATCATCTCCGCTTAAACGGACTTATTCTCTGGACGAAAACTCGACCGATATCTTACCGTCTCCTCATGGTTCTGTACTTGCCAAAGCATATGGATCGGTTTTACAGCCCAAGGCAACTCTCGCGACATTTACTTGTTCCATTTGCAATACACCTTTCCCTCCCGATGCAACTATTTATCCAGACCCTCTGGCCCCAGAAGGGGACAATCGTTATTTTTGTCGGCCTTGTTTCATATCCAACGGTGGTTCCAAAGGAGATTGCGAATCCTGTCACAAACCAGTCCTCGTTTTGAAGAGTGAGGGAGGCTTCATCGAGAATTCTGGGAGATTGTGGCATAAGAGGTGTTTCCGTTGTGAAGGATGCTTCAAGGACATCGGTGATCATCCCATGGTGGATCTCTTGGGAAAACCTTCTTGCGCAGAATGTTTTGACACTTGCTTGAAAAGGGATAGTCCAAGGAGACACGAGAGTCCAAGAGTGGAGAGAGATGAGAAGAAAAGCAATTTGGGAGGTATGAAGGGAACTAGTAGGAGCAGGCAAGGGAGCCCGGCGCTGGAGGAATTGGAGCAGAGGCTTGGAACATTGACTAAGAGCAGAGAGAGTAGTCCTATGATGGAGGATAAGACGAAGACATTTGGCTCTCGCGACGTTACTACCCCTTCACGAGACTCTCCTACGAGAAGCCCACTTGCAGCACGCTATACGTCACCTGTCCGAGACGATAGTCCTCTCATGGATCGAATCAGGCTAAGAGCAATGTCAGTCAGAACGCCTTCCCCTTCGCCTAGACCAGGAGATGGTAGTCCAGTGCGTCGTAACTACGACAGGCTCAAGAGTCCTGACGCAGGCGAGACAAAATCAAGTCCAAGATATGTTCCTAGTCCAACAGCTTCACCACGGCAAGCAACAGATGACGCTGTTGAAGAAATGAAGAAGCGATTTATGAGTTCCGCCAAATCATCCCCGTCATCTTCTCCTAAACCCGTATCTTTACCTATGAACGGGCCACCGAGAACGCCTCAATCGCGGATTCCAGTCTCAGCTCGTCACTCAGTTTCTCCCGCTTTAAGCTCTAGGGCCTCCAATACTTCGTTGCGTTCTGATACCAAATTCCTATCCTTCGCGGACCCTTCGAGTTCATCGAGCACTCCATTGCGGACAAAATCTTCAGTCAGCTCTTTCCCGGACTCCGACATTTTATCTTCTGAGCTGTTGTCTACACCGGACCCTACCAAAAACGTTATTCCTACACCGTCGCTGAGGACAATAACATCGATAGGCTCCCTTCGCCAGGAACCTGATCTCCTCTTGTTGACTCCAGAGCTCGGATCAGACTTTTCGGATTCGACCTCGACATCTGGGCCTTCTACACCGCCATCCCTGAGTCCACCATCACATCAGCAACAGACCATATACGGCAAAATTGCGGATCAAGAGTTGGACATCTTAACTACTACACCTACTCCGAAATCCAAACGCCCGTCTACAGGCATCGTGATACCTACGACTATATCTCCTTCAGCAAAGTGCGAGAAATGCAATACTGCGTTGCTGACCACAACATACGGGGGCAAATTTGTGACAGTACCCGATGCAAATTCATCCGGTGCAACTCCCAAAATGTATCATACTCATTGTTTCTGTTGCGTTGTTTGTGGTGGCGTATTCGAGGATAACAAGGCGGGTAAGGCGGTCTATGTAAGAGCTGACAGCGGAGTCTGCCATGTTGATTGTGCCCCGAGAGAAAAGGTCACTGTGCGACAATGGTCCGTTCCTCTGCACTCGTCATCAATGGCAGTTTCTTCTAGTCGTTATGAGCGGCCACCGCCTACTGCGCCTGCAACAATGACGAGCTTTCCCAAATTTGGGGGTGGGATTGCTTGCCCAGGATGCCATCAGTCAGTGTCTCCGATGGAGAGAGGCGTCGTACCCGGACCGTCTGGAACAAAGTGGCACTCGATCTGTCTTGTCTGCGGGGGCAAAGATAAGAGAGGACGTGCCGGACGTAGAGTCAAAGATGAACCTGGATGTGGGAAGAGGTTGGACAGTGCAGCAAGGACTGACCGAGATGGAGGCGTGTGGTGTAGGGAATGCTTAGTAGGTTGCTTCCTTGTCTCATAAACTTGCAACGTCTTTAAATTCGACCTTAGCTTTTGCTTCCTATACCGTCGCCCACGCGGTCACCCCTTAAACCGACGCATACTGGATCTATTTGGGCAGGACAGACTACAAGAAGTAAAGAAATCGATCCCCAATATACAGGAACTACGACTATAGCAAGACAGTTTACCGGTATGGGTGGAGGGGATTCATTGATCAGACAAATGACAGGTGGGAGTTTGAGCCCGACGCGCCAGCTATCTACAAGTCCGACTCGGTCACGAACGATAAATGGAGGAAAGTATGGGAGACCGAAGAGCGTGATCGGAATGAGAGGGGAAGCCCGAGGTATGAAATTGGTGCAACAGATGAGTGGAAACAGGGGGTGATTATGGACTTTGATGACTGTATCGTTGTTTTCTGCGCAATCACTGCAAGATGGCGTTGTTGGATTGATTGTCTATGATGTTCTCAAGGTGAATACCAATATCTCTTGTTGTTTACCGATGATTGGAAGTGTATCACATAAACGACGAGACGGAACCAAGTAGCTAGATGGACTTATATGATTCCTTGGATAATTGGATTCTAGGAGGAAATGGACATGTCGAATGCGTTGTTGTCCAAACATGGAAAATCTTATTTCTCCAGAACGAAGACTGGTTGTCTACAGTATGGGCTGGCTTCCGTCAACCGGAGGAGTAAATGTGAATGGGCTTTGGTCGGAAGATCCTGACCGACTTGCGGTAGGCAGCCTAGTAGATATCTGTATAGAATACTACGCATCAGTCAACTGAATTCAGCTGAGGGGGAATTCCAGCCGTGGTGGAGGTTTCTCAAGCAGGGTGGTGATCCACTGAGATGGTGACGATCACTAGGACAAGCGACGTCCACTGCAAAGCCGCCTTGAATGAGCTGTTTGATCGTCTTCAGCGGGCTACCCGCGAACCACGCCCAGGGCCCGAGATGGCATACTTGATGATGGTAATTGTGGTAGTTAATGGTTATCACCCATATCACGGGGACAAATGATCAGGGAAGATGCCCTGGCGGCCCTCGTTTGTTTTTCAACAGCGCAACCGGAAGTAGTTTCGTTGTCCCTTCCAACTTGGACTTCGATGTAGTTAGAGTCTTCCCTCGTCGTCAAGGCATCCGTGCACGGGTGCCCGCAACCGCTTCCATATTCACTTGTTTTTCTCTTTCTCCTTCGTCTTCTGCTGCCTGGACCTAATAAGCCTTACGCTATTAGGGCTTCTTGCTCTTGGTATCTGGCTCTCCACGCTCAGTGTATCTTTTTCTTTGGTCTTGGATTGCATCGGGATTGCATCTCAGCGTCGTTCTGTTTTGCAAGCAGCTGGCCCAAAATTTCATTTTGGGTATTCACAAGCAAAAGCTGTTCCCCCACACTTTTTGTGCTCTCCCCCTGCGACGTTCGATATCGATTTTGTTTGTTTGGATTCGGGAACCCACGGTCATTTAGTTTATAGCTTCAATACATAGTTACGCGACTTGCTTCGTTTTGATCACTATTTTTCGACTCGACAATGGATTTGGTCTTTAACCCTTTATCGCTGCGATCCAGCACAGATCACGATGCGGTGAGTCTTGTATCGATCACAGGAATGTGAGCTCGAGGCTTATCTCTAGTGCTTGTTAGATCATCTCTTCTATCCTGGCCGATATTCCTTTAATTGCAGTCGGGGTTTTGGCGTTCTGCACCTTGTCCTTCCTTGTTACAATGAAACGGCTGACTCTGTGCGTTGATCGTTATTCGTGGATCCTTTATTCTCAAACAATGATTATACAGTATCTGGGCTTGTCTTCACGTTTCCGCATTGGTGGCCCTTTTGGCTTCGATATTGGACATGACCCAAGCTTTGTCGAAGAACAGCAACGATGGTGATTCAAAATCTGTATCAAGTTCTTCATCGGCCGTTGCTATTGCAGGAGATATCGGATTTTCACTATCAAATGGCCTGCGACTCCTATTCTTCTGGTTTTACGTCGCTGAACCTCCTCACGGAGAAACATTATTTCTCTTGGGCCAAAATGGTTCCCATAGTGGTGCCTGGCTTCGTTGGGGGGTCATTGGATTTGTCCTCCAGTGGTCCACATTGGCCATGATTGTTGCCGCCGTCGTTTTGCAACACCTTTGGCGCATTTTCAACACCTTTGCTGGGTTCAGCCCTCTTTACAATGCGGATGTAGCAATCGAGATCATCCTCTCGGCCGTGTTGTTGTTGAAACTTGGTCTGAATACATGGATCTGTACCTCTGTGCCAAGACGGAAGACTCTTTTGACATATTCTGGATTCATGCTCGCATTAGGCCTGAATGTTGGCATCTGGATGGGAAACCTCATTTCTCGTAGGCGCCCCTCTTTTAAATACATGCAGTCACCCACTTATACATACTTCAGTCAGATTTACCGAGTCCGTCTTGGGTAGGTTCCTCCAGGCGTTCGAATTTTATATCATGATTTTCTCTGTGCTTTTGACGGCTTTCTACCGTCAAAGGGCATCTCAAAGTGACTCCCCTAGGAAGAACCGTATCTCCCCGTTCCTTCCTATACCCTCCGGTCTTCGGGAATCCACTTTCCGTATCAGTCCCCCCAACAGTTCCACGCCTGATATCCCTTCACAGGCAGCCATCAAGCCCTCCATGACTATCAGAGATGGGCAGCCCGCTCGTGCTCAAAGAAATTCGTCTGTGTCACAAATATCCTCTTGGCTAGTATCCCGCGGCTGGCAGATTTCGGGGCGTCCACGCGTTTTTCCAGAGAATGACGCGGTTCGACTTTGGAATCACGATGAGGCAGAGAGAGGCAATTCGCCTGTAGACCCTGTTTCTCCGGATTTGAGTCTACTGGAGAAAGTTACAGTGATGGATGACAAAATAAACATGCCCGAATCGCCTACTTCGCTCGCATATACTGATTATGTTCAAGTCGATCACCCGAACAGCGGTGCAAGGGGAGGTCCTTTTACTGCAACGTTGTACAGTGGAACTTCCGCCAGGTCGCAATATTCTGACGCAGGTACACAAGGGCCAGTCACCAATCCCCTTCGACTCGTGCCATCTGTGACGAAGAAGTCACGTCGCTCACCGAGCTTGAGCAGTCGTAGCTCGAATATATCTGGTTTGCTTCGTCAGCAGGAAGAGCTGGACAATAGCATCGCTGCTCTGCGCCTGTTCCACAATCGATCTTCTGCCGGTAACACGGAAGCGGGTAGCCTTCCAAGCCCCTCGTCGACTGCCTCTGATCCTCATTCTAAGCGTCTTAACGTTGCATCAGTCCTCGCTCCAAGTGATATTTCTCTGAGCAATTTCCCTCAACCACCAAGGAAAGAGGATGGAGAGATTGCCGAGGCTGGGAGTAAATTGAGCCCAAGAACGCCCACCCGGGACGTTGTACAAAAGGAGGATAGTACGACGATAGGTTTGGACCGTTCCGAGTCAGGTTCTACTAGGGATAGCGACCTTCCTTTTGATTTGGTACCGCCTCGAATGCCGGCTGCTGTCGCTGAATCCGGAAGGCAACAATCTGTGTTGTCGTATGACGATATTGAGTCAGACATGTTATTGTCCACACGGTCGGCAAAGTTTGATTCCAAGGGAACACAATATGACGTGACGTCGTTCATAGGGAGTGAGTGCCATGTGTTTTTGTTGGGAATGAACTTACGCTAACCCAAATTGCGATCAGACTTGACAACCCCTGGGCACAAGAAAGATGGATCTTCATCAACGAAGGTCACAGATTACAATTCAGATGATGATGAAGCCACGATCGTTACTTTAAACCGGACGAACTCTCAGTTCGCAAGACCGGTGTATATCGAATCCCCTCTCGGAAGGTCTCAGTTTACTGATCAAGTTGTTAACCCAACTGGTGTGGGTCGAGGGTCTGGGCCTTTGACAGGACCACAGAGAACAAGGTTGGAGATAAGCAATCCAACAATGCAGAGGACGGACATCATGTCTGGGGCATTTGAAATGCCCAGGCCTGCACCGCTGGTTACGCGTGTCCGCAAGGATGTTTGGATGTAAAATACTCGAGTACAAGTTGTATTATCTGTAGATGTCGTCTGTACTTTGTGTTTGGGATTGTATGACGCAATTTACACTGCGAGTTTAATCCAAGAAAGGAAATATATTTTACACAGGCATTGCCAGCTGCTCCACGACATCCGCTCTGCG
>QLOR01004941.1:0-10587 GCA_003313825.1 Sarcodon aspratus | reverse complement strand
CTTCCTTCCACCCTGGATCATGGCGTGAATTTCACCACAGCATCCTCCTAAGTTGGGATCATTGTAAAACGCTTCCCAGAGATAGTAGATCGATTTGCGCCCAGGCTTCGTACCCGCATCAATGAGAACGCAGGTATCAGGCTGAAAACAAACGCAGTCGGAACACATAAACGAAAACGATGTAGACGAGGTCGACTTGCCTGAAGTATTTTTCCGATGCCATTGAAAAGCCAACGGTGAGAATTAATCTTCTTTTGGTTTTTAGCCTTGAGAACTAGGATGATCTGAACAGGAACCAAGTTGTTTGGATCGTCGCCATGTGGCAAAACCAGCTGAGGTGTAGCATCCACCGACAACTGAGTCGTGTACTGCAAAGCATGTCAGCCTAAGTTCTGAACGCTTGAACTCCCATCGGTGTTTACCTCGAAGATGTGAGCAACGGTGTCTTTTCCATCAACCTGCTTTTTCATAACACCATCCTGATAGACACCAACAGTTGACAGGATGTCCAAGACCGTTTTGTCCATAGGTTCCAGACCATCGACAATCAAAGCAACGGTGATCCTCTGCCAGCCAGGGCTGCCCTCTTCAGCTGTTCGCCTCCAATACTTCGACTGCTTTGTCTTGCAAATATCGCGGATGTTCAACATCACTCCGTGCAAGGTACGTGCATAGAGCGTCTTATCCTCGTTGTATGACGTGACAGCAATGAGAATATCAGTGCTACGACCCCACATCTTCTGTCTCAATGACCAGCCGTTTGCCTCAGTGAAATCATCAGGATCGCACGTAGCTGCAGTGTAGCGCATGTGCCTAGTAATTACATGGTAGCTTTTAGAACCCTAGTGAATGAGATAGAAAGAATCGGACTTACGAGAATTCAGTCGACTTTGTGTTGGTGTACCTCGCCTCAATGGCACTGTACACGGGCGTGGGCACCGCGTACTCGGCGATAAAGTTACCATGAGTAAGTTTCACCTTACGAGTGACACCACGCTTGATGGTTTGTCGTCGTCTCCATGCACTATCGCTACCAGAAGACATGCTTGATGCCGTCGATATGGGGCGCTCGTAAGGGTCTCCATATGCCGAGGGATCAACGGGTCTACCAAAGCAACTATTGAGCAAACCGTAAAAACGACAGCACGTCTATCGCGAGGCTCACCCAGGCGGATAAAACCCACCACCGAAATCTTTAGTGAGGGGGAGCTTTTCCTCAGACTCGTCGTTGTCCTGGCCAAACTCTTGCGGAAGACTGACAGTGCTGGCATAGTTTGACGCAGGTTCTTGGAAGTTTATGGCGCGCGGTCGATCTGCAAAAGGATTGGTGGCATTGTGATCAAGTTCCTCTTGAGAGCCCTGTCGAGACAGAGAAGGTAAAGGTGGACGGGCCTGGGCCATATTGGGGAATTCGAGTGGGTAAGTAAAGGTAACAAGAGGCCCAAGCTACGACAAGATAAAAAGAAAGTACTCGCTCGTCAAGAGGGAGTGGCTGGGTTTTGAATTTGTGCGGCTGACGCCTGATGCCCGCAGTTACCGTCCAAGTTCAGCGCTTGGCTGTACTACTTGCAGCGAGTAATTTACAATTTCCTCAACGGCATCGCCCATTCATTCCGGACTCTCCGCACCAGAATAAAATAGAATTTTAAAAGTATGTAAGCCGGGCCATTTGTAAATTATTCCAAAAACCAGTAGCTAAATAATATTCCAAGAATTCCAAGGGGCCAAGTCTAAATTTACAGGATGGAAAATTTATTGTCACCAGTGGCTCCACCTGAAGCCATGGCACCAGATGGAAAACTCCGAAACACCCTGCAGGCTCACCCACGTGGCTCAGAAACCGCGGTCACTCGGACTTCACGGTAACGCTGTGATAAATGGCTGTGCGAAATTGATTTCCCAGGTCTCTGTTAAGTACAAGGAATGACGGTATTACTGATTCTTTTTGGTCTCCCCCCCTTTCAGAGCTCCTTTCACTGCCGATGATCCTTTAGTGGAGGCTGCGTCGGCATCGGCCCCCATAACCTGCCCATATTCGTTGATCCTTTTAGGATCAATACGGTATATCCACCTCTGGAAGGCGAGAGTTGAATTACTGCTTATAAATAGGATAGGGTGGAAATGATCACAGTACCTGGTACAAGAAGATCAAAAACACAACATCATCCCTGAAGCAAGCCAGACGATGAAGAATCGGCATTTTGATACAGAACCTGAAAATTACCGTTGATCAGTTTGTCCCTATTCAGGTTCTCAAAGAAACAGCCATACGCGAAGAAATCATCCACAACCGTAGAGAGCGTCTTGTATATCATAGCCTTCATCGGCATGTGTGCAACACTCTGCCTGGGGATTTAGAGGGAGGAACATAATGATGAATGGACACATATGGACAAGACCTTGAGTTTGTAGTTAATAATTAATTGCGGGATAAGTTGTGCCTAGATGAACGTGTTAGACTTGAATGATTAAATGCACAAATGACACTTACAAATCCAAACATGTACACGAAAGATGTCAGGGTTGATATTATAAAGCTGTACCATCCCCTGTGCGTTTCATATAAAAGCGAATACACCGTGTATGCCGCAAGGCAGGGGAATGTGACGTAGGAAACATATCGGAAGGCTAATTGATCGTACCTGAAGAAAATCAGTTAGTTCCTTCAGAGGTGAGATAAAGTGGAACAGGAATTTCGTACTCTTGTGTCTTCTTCTCATCTTCACTTAATACATGCTTGTCTGTACAAGATACCGTGGGTTATTCAGGGCCTAGGTTATGATTCGTGTACTCACCTCTAAATTCCACACGGTACGGGATAAGAGAACCAGGATTAGGTATGAAAACGGTGTCTACAGCTTTCGTGATCTAACAGAGCTATGAGAAGATCATAATTACATGCTGAAGACGCGCAACATACCTTCCACGCTTCTATCAGAACACCCATTCCAGACGAGAATAGGCTGGCTTATCATAAGTAAACCATAACACTGGGAAAGACGCAAAACGTACATCATCCAACTGGTTTGCTCGTTATTGTCGATGAGGTAAAGAAGGATAATCGTTTGGACGAAAACATTTAAAACGATCTGAAAGGCTATGAATACGACTATCATTATCGACCATAACAGAGCGACTCACGGTTCTATAAATGGGTCAATTAATCATACGGCTTGACACAACAGAGAGATTAAACTATTAAACTCACCTGACCGACACACCAACCATTTCGTTCTTCTGCCTCCAATGTGATACATCATTCTTGAATGCCAATATCTCAAACCTGTGAAAATGAAATAAGTTGCAAACATAGTAAGGCTGATCCAAGTACGGACACCATGTGCAAGACGGTCACGAGTGCCGTTAAGCCTAAGAAGTAGGGGTTCGTTTCGATGAGCATCCTCTTAACTTCGTCCATCTCTGTGCCTGCGCCTTGTTGTTTCGCAGCATCCCTGAAACCAACAGTCATGGAAGCGAGAAGCTGAAACTTGAAATACGACATCGGTTGGAAGACAACCTGCAAAGGCAGAGACGGTGTCGTCGAATTGATTTCTACAAACTGAGACCGGAGATTCCAGAATTCGTTGGGGAATATTATGGGTTGGTAAACGCTTTTTGAACCGGTCTCGTCGCGAACACCTGGAACAAGATGTATGTCTATGGCAGCAGTTGTCAGTATGAGCCTAGATGGATACGATGTAAGAATAGAAGCTACGTTCTGCGATAGGTGCGGGAATCTTGGTTAGATCCAAAACACTGACATCGGACACAAGAGCCAATGTCAAGTTCTGTGTTATTTCAGTGTCAATATGACTTCTAGAGCTTTGTTCAACATACTCGATGCCAGTGAGACACAATTTCTTCTTCTTCGATCTGCAAAAAAAAAAAGGATTAAAACGCACGGAAATAGAACTGAATACATGAATTCGAACCTCGTTTTCTTCCAGTTCTTCATGACCATCCTTCCCTCCGGCGAGAAGATTCTTAACCTTTCGAACTTTACGCTTGGGCATATAATAAGTCAATACTGTGGGTCATCAGGACGTAATCTAAGCGCATTTGCAGACGATAACACCCACATTTTCGGATATGATGTACGGATGTAGGATCAAATCTAGAACTGTAAGGATTAGGACTCGCTGTCCCTTTCACCAAGAACACATCAGCCCATAGTGAACCGTTGTTCTGCACGCTCTGTGCTGAATATCAGAACGGCTATCTTCAGTACAGCTTGAAATAGACTTCTAACCTCCGATATCGGGACTTCAACATCAGCCACCCTGGCTTCATTCCAATCGCCGAACTTGATATCACCCCAAACCCAACTGGGTAAAGCATCTTTCGACTGTCGTTGAGAGAAAACGTCACCTTCGGGTGAAGTCGAGAGATAAACATGCATAGACACAGGAGTTCCTAGAGGCCACCCGAGAACAGCTTGCGTCGGATAGTTAGAAACCACATGTTCTCCTGGCTCTCCAGGGCCAGCTTGTACGTCCGGAGTCGTAGGCGTTGGTTGCGGTGTCTTGGCAAAAAACTTTGTTGCTACAACGACTCTCAGAGGCCAACGAGAGTGAATGAATGACTTCCCACGGACCTACTTGCATCACCACCCACATAAGAAGAAATTGCTTGAACAGATATTCAGGATTTCGAGCATTAATAGATGCAGATGATTAATCCACCTGTGCAATTGCCCATATTTTCTTGGCTGGAGGTTCTTGCTCTGGTTGCCCCCTTTGTGGTGCATTTGGCGGGTCTGGCATGTTGGGAGTCCAGCGAAGAGTCAGAATTATCGGTCAGTGAGAGCCTGTTGATGACGAAAGCGCACGACCTGGATGAGGATTGACGAATCACGTGCATCATTCGATCACGTTTAACTTGCTCGACTTCTAAAGTCAAGACTTCAGGTAACCTGAATTTCACGTATAATAATTTATAGTTTACAGCTTCGCGTTGTTGCCTTTCACAACGAAACCCAAACGAGGGAAATGACAGCGAGCTACAGTTCCCGATGATCCTCGTACTTCAATCACGAGCTCCTCTCGATTCAATCCTAACAATTTTCCCCTCGTATAATGAGTTTTTCCTTCAAGTAACCAAGGACTCAATAAATTGGAATATATGAGATGAGAAGAACCATCTCACCGGTGTCATTCGGCGCAACAGAGACAATCTGGCCAAGTTTGACTCCCAAACGACTAGCCTCGAGGTTATCGAATCCTGCGCAATCTTCGAACGACCCTGACCCGATCAATTTTGCAGCCTCGTCGCCCGTAAGTGATGTAACGGGAGCTACGTTAGACTTGCTATTTTCTTGCAGAAAATTCGTCATGCGAAAGATCCACTAGACACTGTCATTTGATTTTGCAATAGATGAAAGAAAAAAAATTGCATACATCGATGGACTTCGGAAACGTCTTCTTGTCAAACAAGTCCTTGAAAATGCTGAAGTACATTCCCCACGAAAGCACGGAATGCATGGACAGATCAGCAAGACTCGGGGTTTCTGTGTCGAACAGCCATTCACGACCATCGGCAAGCTGTTCTTCTACAAAAGACTTCATGCATAACATTAATACAACATTGACTGAAACATTTAAAGGTCTACCGCACCAGATGAGATGACAGAAGACTTTTTGTCTTCGGCTGTTGTTCTGTCAATGCTTTCACATTAATTGGAGCACCCATATACTGCTGTCGTTAAAAGACCATAATGAGTTCAAATCTTGAAAGAACACATACATCGCCTCTATCCTTCAAAAAGGATTCCGGAAACTTGCTGTACGACATAGAAGACGCTGCGAGCGAAAACACAGTTCTGTCGATATAATACATTGCCAGGGCCTTTATCAGACCCGTATCCGTAGAACCGCCTCCCTTTCGGGGTGGGAAGAGAGTAGGGTGACCTTCAGACCTCGGGAAACGACGCTCAAGGGCAGATGCTATGAGGCTGGTGTCGCAATAAATATCGTTCCCAATTGCAAGTACCGGAATGCGACGATACGCAATGCCCAAAAGAGCAGATAATTCTGGACGAGGCATAGTCGAAGAAACCTAGAATGTTTGGTCAGTAACGACGCAAGTCAGTGTGTTCTGAGCACTCACATCCACTCTGGAATATGGTACATGCTTGAGCAATAGCATGTTACATATCTTATTCCCGAACGGAGAGCCTTTGTAACTGACGGAGTTTGTTAGACTACCGTACAAGGCTTACACCGAGAGCAGCACATACGAGTAAAGCACAACAGATGGAGAGGTCAATGCCATTGGATTTGAAACAGGAACGGCAAAAGCGACCTGATACTACTATACTACCCCTGCGGCACTCAGGCTCAAAAGGCTCTGTAATCAAGTTCAGGTCGGGAAACCGGTTGTTATGCCATTCCGAGCCGGAACGATCCTACTTCATCATTGTAGCAACGACACGCCGAAACTAATCGATTTCATAGTATAAAGTTACACAACCACTGTTTCCATTTACATGTAGTAGTACACAAGAACTCTGAATATAAACACAGGAATGATGGAAGTTAGAAAGTGAACGAGCGTCCCGTAGTTTTTGTTCTGGGAATAGCAAACGGTCCCCCACCACCCTCTGACGGCTTCGAGGGCTCTGCTCTGTATATTCTTGCACTACTGGTCAACTCGGACTCCGAAAGGCGGGGGATGCTCCGAGCATTTTGATGAGCACGGCCTCCAATAAACCCATTGGCCGGAGATATCACCCCAACTTGTGCAGTACCAGTTTTATCCAATTGGGACCGCAAATCCGCGATCTGTTCTTTTATGACAGTTCTAAACGGAGGTTTCTCGCCTTCGTAGCCGGCAAGAAGAACCAGCGAGGATACACTGGAAAGTATCAGGTGTAAATGATCGTTACGAGGTAGAAATCGACTTACAAAGCCTCTTTAAGATAAGAAAAGCTGAAGCCGCTGGTAATACCAGCAATCTCGCCCTTTAGGTCGTCAGGGAACGAAATCTCTTCGTTATTCTTGAGCTTTTCTTGCCAGTATTGCACATACAAGAGACGGTCATCAATAGTAGGATTATCAAAGAGGCTACAATGATTTGAGCAGGTATCCAAAAGCAAACCCTTCATACACTTACTATTTGCGATCGAATCGACTAGGTCGACTTGAGAGTGCTGGGTCCAACTTCTCGAGATGATTGGTGGTTCCAACAACAAGCAGTCCGTCGTTCCCTTCAAGCCCATCGATTTGATTCAAGAAGAAGGAGCGATTACGTTCAGTAATCAGACTGTCCAAATCCTCGAGAATCATTACACATGGTGCTTGAGATCGTGCCTTGTCAAAGATGAGTTCCATAGAGGCTTCATCTCCCATAAAGCCTGGGAAATGTTAAGTCAAGGCGAGATGAGCAAGTAAGGTCGCGTAAACGTACTAGTGAATGATTTGACGTAGAGCGGAACATGCCCTAGACCAGTACAAGCTTTCATGATCGCCTTGACACTGATGGTCTTTCCGTTGCCTACAGATTGGTCATCACAAAGAGAGAAAAAAAATACGGAAGAATGAACTTACCTGGGGGACCGTACAAGATCACACCTCGCTATCAACCAGATGAGCAAGCACAAAAACAAACTTGGTATAACCACAAACTCACTTTCCACGGAATTGCGAGCTCCTTGTAGACATGTTCAGAGGTAAAGAACCCTTCAATATCCTTCTGCAACGCGGCTTTGAACTTTTCTTCCAAAATGATGTCGTTCCAATTGGCTTTCTGGACCTCATGATAAAGCCCTGCATCTTTCTGCCAATAACCCTGATTAAAGACCCATATTTCCTCATGCAAGGCGTCTTGCCAAATGCCCGCAGCAACGAGCAGACTCCGAGCAGGTTCGTCGGATCCTTGGTGAAGAATGAACTGCGCCACATATGTACCGAAACCAACCGTATACTGTATAGAGAGTTAGTGGGGCAAGAATAACAGGCAGACAATTGTCGAACCCTTGTCACGTATAGGATGAAGTCGAATTTCTGAATAATCAAATAAGACCGACGCTGGCGATTTACAGTGTAATAGACTTACATCCCAAGCAACGCGAAAGGCGCCATAAGAAATATAGTTGACGATTACCCCACTATTGCCCAGACGACGGGCAAATGGGATAAAAACTGACGTAGTGATCATGCTTTCCGGCGCAACTGGCTGGATTATAGCATGGGGGAATTCCAATATGCTCGTCTGGCTGATTACAACTGAGTAACCTGGATATGATGCGCGCAGTGCGTCGGAACTGGCACAAGAGTCAGTATACTACCAACTTTCGAGTATAGTATTATATGCGTACGCAAAGACCAAAGGATCACTGCGTTGTGCAGAGGCTATAGTCGTACATGAGTTGAAAGATGATTGAGGAAGAGAATACGTCGTTGCGCTCACCTTTGTCGACCCATTGGTCGTATAAGCGGTCTTCGCTCTGACCGGCCTTTTCTTCGAAAGTGATGTTTACAAAAGCATCTTGTAGTTCTTCTGGAGTAGATTTCCCTAATTCCTTGGACATGGTGACACGTCAGCGAGTTGCTGTGAAACTGCGGGAGCGCTCAGCGCTCACCCAAGTAGACAAACGCATTGATACCACTGGTTGTTTGCCACGCGACGACGGAGAAATGCCATGGATTTGGTATTTCAATTCCGACCAGTACTAGAACGACGCCTCAGTTGTTCTCGTCCACCATCATGAAAGCGTCAACAGCCGTTACCCTCGCTGGCGTCACCGTCGCTGGTGGTGTACTAGCGTACGCCGTATACTTTGACTTCAAGCGGAGAAATGACACAGATTTCCGCAAAAAACTCCGTGTGTTATTATTTAACGTCCTTCCACGCGTACTCTTCCAAACCTGATTGTAATAGGCAAGGAGAAAAAACGTCTGGATAAGCAGGCAGCTCAGTCCAAGGTGGAAGACGATGCTGCTACTTCTCCTACCACGGAACAATTGCGGGCAGCGTTGGCCAAGCTTCAAAAAGAGAGTCTCCCAGAGACCCCCCAAGAAAAAGAGCATTATTTCATGACTCAAGTCGGCTTGGGAGAACAACTGACTGCACAAGGTGAGCATCAACGGTGATCTGAATGTTACCTTGACTTGACCGTCTCACAGGCCCTGCATTCAACCTTCCTTCTGCTCTTGCTTTTTACAGAGCGTTACGAGTATATCCGTCACCTGTCGAGCTCATTGTTCTCTATGAGAAGACTGTCCCTCAAGCCGTGTTCAAGGTGATGTGTCTGATGGATATCGGGTGCTCGCTGCTAATAATAATACCCTTTTAGATTGTTATGGAGCTCATGAACTTAGATGTAAGTTCCAGTTCACCATCTGCGGGTGGCAGCGGTATAGACCAATCACACATATCCGATGAAGAGGATGAAACGAGTCCGACGAGAGGCGGGCCTCCGTCAGAGACGTCATCGCAGGAATGGGATAAATTGACAGATCCCGGCACTCAGACACCTGCTTCATGAGTTGTATGTAACATCAGTGTACTCGACCATACAACTCGATCCCCGTCTGCTCTCTACCCGCCTTGTTTACTTTGTTTCCAACACCATCTAATATACATTTCTTTGCCACCGCTCCGTTCCGTCCCCGTCCCACAGGTTCAGAAGCATGATTCAGGTGAGCCACCTGTCGCCACGGACCACTGCCGACGAGCTGAAAGAGGAACAACACTGGTTTTTAGGTTACTATGAAAAATTCCCTTCTCGATCTATGAACGTGTCGGTCAAGCAGATCACTGAGCCTGTAGATAGGAGAACTTTGATTTTAGAAAAAGACGTCGAGGAGGGCGATGTCGTTTATACGGTACGCAACAGAACTTGTCGGTTTGCCCGTTTTTGGGTTCGATCTTCGACTAGGAACTGCCGGCCGTTGCGGTCCTCGATCCCGACTTGCAAGGAACAGGGAAATACTGCACACACTGTTTGCGATCGATCGATGCTGCAACCGCAGTTATCCCTCCGTCTGATCGTCTCGACTCTGTCTTCTGTTCAAAGGCCTGCGAATCAAAATGCAAGGTGCACTCGCAGAACCTGTTGTTCGGCCTCGAACCCATTCTTCCCCTCATGTTCAATCCATTAGGCGCGATTCCCGGTGCTCAAGAATCAAGAAACAATGCACAAACAGACTTTGTGGAGTACATCAAATCCACGGGTAAATCCGTGCCTCTCCTAGTTGCTCGATTTGCTGCTCGTCAAGGTTCCGTATATTTTGTTCTCATCTCGTCTCACCTTTTAGAGCCGTTGACTCTCAACCTGTAGTTGATTTGGAAATAAAGAAGATGATCCCGAGAGAGATGAGACCAGGATACGTTGACGAAGACGTCCCAGAAGTACAAACCGGAGAATTCAGCATGTACGATCACGTGGAGCGTCTTGGATTCATCGATACGGAGGTGTCAGAGCAGGAGAACAAGACTCTTTCCAAAGTCCTCGAGGCCGGACTCCCTGGATTAGACCAGTTCCTCGGTGATCAGAGACATGCGATGCTCAAGGGCAAGATGCGATACAATGCTATCGGTGTCTGTTACGACGGCGGGAGAGATGACAAGGTTCGTCCCACCTGACTC
>QLOR01004910.1:0-16378 GCA_003313825.1 Sarcodon aspratus | reverse complement strand
ATATACAAAATTTTGATCACAAATAGATACCTGATCATACTGAAAAGGTTCGATATATCCGACCCTGGAGCTGAGTCCACTCTTGGTCTACGAGCACTGAATAAACTGTCTCCGTATGTGCATGTAAAAGACGTTGCACAAATTAGTGTCTCGTCACTTTTCTCTCATCGACCTTCTTCGCGGTCGTCATCACCATCGTTATTGTTTTCCGCCCACCATCGTCCAGCCTGAAGTGCCAAAACGCCAGTCAACGCCACACTGCATACTAGATGCGAAGACGCGAGTTCTAGTGTGGGCGTCCGGAGCTTGGATGGAAATATTGAGTTGAACGGGGGTAAAGAGATAAAATTTAATCGGATATCTGCGTTGAGAGGTCAAAGGCTGCTTTTCGGACATGATTGGGTAGCAGAGAAGGGACGTACTCGGGAGGACTGTATGCAGATATACAGCTATTGCGGTCGCATATAAAACTACCGGTAACACGTTAGACTCGAGATCAACGTGGGATCGGGAGAGGAGATAGAGCGAAAGCGAGATGAGACTGACATATGCTTCCGCCATCGAACATCAAGTTCCCTGCTTCGCCATCGCGCAAGCTCCATAAAATGGTGAAGCCGCCGGCGAGAGTGACAGCACCACAAGCGTATAGGATTTCAGTGGGTCCCCTCGATATGACGGAGTAGTATAAAGCTGAAGCCCATAGATTGCTGTCTGTTACGGGTGACTTCCACAGAGTCAACGAGTCTGCGATCCAGTGGGTAAAGAGGATACCTGTCGGAGCAGCGACTGGTGTCAGTGTCGGATCGAACTGATCGTGTAAAGCTGAAATACCTAAAAGGAACGCCGTTACACACACTACGATGCTTGCTCGTAGACCGGCCATTGAGAGGAGTGCCAACAACCAAGTCGGCAGCAAAACAACAAAAGGAAGTGACCGCAAGACGTTCTCTCAGTGAAGAATCACAAGCCAGATGCCAGCGCAAGCTCGGGTTAGGGTTATCTGATTCTTAGTCCTTCTTTATTACATACCAAGAACTCCGGGACAAATTATGCAGAGCCTCGCTCGCTCTGCTCTGCAGTCACTGAAGACAGCGCGTTTGCACACTAACAACCGTTTGCTGTCGGACATCTCACCCTCCCCGGCTTCACACGTTCCATGGTTTGTTGACTCAACACCTCCGGCCAGGGAGCAGCCTCCTCATATTCCTGCTACTGGCCTTGTACCCCTACCTCCAGGCCTCCCTACGGCAATAAAGGAACTACATGCGTCTCTTTGCTCATCACCCCATCTCGAACCATCAGAACTCTTGGTCTGTGAACCGATACCGACGCCGCCTGGTCCACCGTTACCCGACGGTTTGCCAAGAGGCAGGCGAAAACGGGGCAGAACATATGCTGGAGAGGGTGTACCTGGTATAAGCGGAGGAATCTGGAACTGGATCGTCATTGCACAAGTGGGCACACATTTTAAATAATTCTTGCGTTTGTGACCGGTGTTAGGTGAAAGAGGGTACTGAAGACCGCGGTGCTATTGAAGCAGTTTTACGAGTCGTGAGGAGAACTGTGAGTACTTTTTCATTTATCCTCGACTCATTCCACACTCAGTGCGGTGTTTCTAGTTGCTTCAAACGCAACCGCCCCTCCAATTGCCTTCCAATTCTAAGCGGCGTGTCAGTGATGGATGGGCCATGGTTGATGCAGGAGAGTTTGCTGTCCACGTATTAAGCAAGGAAGCGCGAGAAAAATTCTTCCCTCCAGGTAAAAGGGAATTCTAGGTTTTTTTAGTGCAGCAGAAAGACAGGTCTTGGCAGGTACACCAATCATAAATAAATATCTCAAATATCTGACTCACAAGTGGCAGAGACGGATTACTCCATTGACAAAGACACGCCGACTTTGGCAAAGTTTAGGTCGAGTTTCTTTGTCAAAGACCTCCGGAACAAAGAGACGCTTTGGATATCATGGATAGGTGGGGCAGAAAGCTGAATACGACAAAGTAAAAGGTTTCCTGATTACCGAGCCAGCTACTGTCAGTAGTTGCACTGATGCAATCTTTATGTTTGACGTGCAAATAGCGTGCTGATGAGGTACAGATCTGCTCATTTGTTATTGGCTGTATTCCACGATTCCATTTGGAATTGATGGAATCCTACAACGTCCAACATTTACATCAGCCTACTCCTGGTGGCCCTCATGGTTTATGGGTTCCGTAGGTGAGTGCTGCAGGCGTGGATGTGAACTCAACGCCTGCAACATGTGTATGTATGTGTGGTGTTCGTCATACGCTTTGCCAGCTGATTTGAATTTAAACATGCAGAAAGACATGCAGTTGACGATTGTAGTGCCTCAGTCGCCACACCAAGTACTTGAAAAGTTGCTTCCATACGACATTTGCGGTAGGCTACTGCCTCAGCATTCGCTCACCGAACGTGAACATTTAGCACTACGGTCTCGGGCCGAATAGGCGTCAAACAGTTGGCCTCGTCGATCTCCATAAGTCTAAAACCTGATGCTAAACCAGTATAGTCGACTCGGCGAGATCTAACAGGGTTCGACCGTGAATCTTGATCCCAGCATGCTTTGCGCTGGTGTACCATCACGGATCCAGTATGAATCTTCATATCCATCTATCATTTGATCTCGTTGATTTCGGCGTTTTATAGACCACTTTTGCATGGTGCTAGTCGCCCGGTGTTCGCCATTTTGATTCATTCTAACGTGGCATTTGAATCCAATGTGATAGAACGTTGGCACCCCAGACACACCCTCGATAGGTCTCCGAGTCGATGGTGCATATGATGTTCTAGCTTTGCACCCTGGCGGATTGCAACACCACCCTGTTCCTCTCGGTAATGAATATTGTATTATAATACCTGGGGACTCGTCATATGGGTGATGAAGATATCTGCTTCTTTTCCAGCTATTCAAATACCTCCAAGCCTCCTGTGTTCATGAAAGCTCTACTGTTCAGTTCACCCATTGCGTTTGTTATCACACTACTGGTTTTCTGAAGCAGCTGCTCTTGAAGGCGTGGGTGTGCATCTCATACTTGACAGCCGTTCAAGTTCCAGCTCATCTGCCAGTGCGATAAGACTGATTGATTCAGCGTCTGGTGACCCTTGTAGTTTAATTACCACATGAGTGTCGGGCCGGGCTCTATCCAGTTATCATCGAATTTGCTTGGCCTTGTTCGACTGGACCGGAGGCCATATTGCTTATCGGAAATGGCTCTATAAACGGGCTGATCCTAGTAATTGTAGCATACAATTCAGTAACATAGATCTTCACACCCACCAGCATGGTTCAAGTCGTTTCTGAAAACGCAATCATTACAGGATCATTTACGCGAAAGTGAACATCACATCTCTACCAGCTATCCTCGACACGGCCGCCTCCCTTTCTAGATAATGACCTCATGTGTTCAGGCATTGGTTTTTTCAACGTCGGGTATCGCGTTAAGCAGTTTCGACTAGTGGTGTAACATGCAGGACGAGGATGCGTTCACCGTTTGTAGGTCCTCCTGTGGTCAATTTGTCTCCGCCGCTTGTGTTCGCAAAGTTGATGTCCATTCCTGAGCTTAGATATTTAAGCATTCAACTCTTAAAGCTCAAGGCCTTGAGGAACGGGCAGACACCTCAAAAGGTAAACATATGTCTAAGAGTGGATATTAGCAAGAGTGTTTCGTTTTGCATCCGCATTGACGTCGAGTATGACGACTGTGATGTTGTAAAATGAGGCAGTCGCATACTGACAAACACATACCACATACCTCCATGTTGAACGACCAGAACCTAGGCATCGCAAAAGGCGTTGATGTCTATCCCGGCATCGCCAATCCGACATCTCATAACAGTAGTTCCAATCCAGTTGGCAAAAATTTTGTGAGCTTCTGCTTGTCTGCTCGTGTTTGGCGGTCTTAGCTTATCATGTCTTGGTATTCAGGTGGATGACCCTACGACTGACGAATTGGGTGCGGGTGCAGGACGCGGCTGGAAGCAGGGCCACCGTCAAGCAGCACGAAATTTTAGGAAGACAGCTGGTGTCATCGAAGGCCGTCCGGGGATCATCGAAACGTGCCATATCGACCCCTTGAATGAATCGTCGCTATGTAAGTACTTTCGCCGTATGCCGTCTGATAGGACTTTGTCGAGTTTATGACTCTTATCTGAATGCAGATGAGGACGAGTGGAAGAAGCCTAGTAGCGGCGGTAACGCAGCCCCTTCTACCCCAGGTGCGGGAGGTGCAGCAATATTGGATAGTGCTGCTGCTGCTGCTGGTGGAAGTGTACGAATGGCGTATGGGGCGCTTGTGGGAGATGAGCAGGCAAAGCAGGCGGGTAAAGAGGCTGTTTATGGAAAGGGAGCTTGAGGGCTGAGATGAACAAAGGATGGTCATGTAAGTTGCATCACCACAGTGCATGTATTTTTAACCCATGTAAACCTGATATATCATTTGCTTCATGACTTTAAATGAACGCCTGAATGAATTTACTGAGGAGAAGCCACGAAAGATCCTTGATAGCGGAAACAGTCTTGAGTTTTCTTCACTATATCGTCTTAAGTTGAATGCACATACGTTTTAGCAAGAATCGTCAATTATCGCTCGAGCGTTAACGCGATGGCCCAACGAAGGAGTCCTCAAGTTCTAGACCACGACTGGATGATTCGACGGAATCATCTCTATGTGGCAGATGATTTCGACAGGTTTATCTGATACGTCCCGGAGAGAAGTTAACAAGTGGGCTGATACGGGGGTTAGCAGTTGCTATTGGCAGTCAGAGGGAGCCTTGACAAATTTGAAATCAAACACAATTTCGAACAGTTTCAATAAAAGAAGTTGCATGGCGGGGTTGGCCACAAAAACATTCCTCACTCATCTCAAGTCTGTCTACCCTTTTCCCTACAATCGAATCTCTCATGCAAGGGAAACATTCGCTAACCCGTGGGACATCATAGCTGCAGTCGCCTTCAGCGCCAGCAATGTTCCGGAAGCAGTTCCCTTCGTTTTCAAATATGCGTTCGACGACTTGCACAAGACTCATGTGCGTTTAGGTCAGGAAGGGAACAGGGAAATCGTTCACGAGGATAGGCTGGTGCTAGCTAGAAGGTTCCGGGATGCAATTTTCAAGGGTGGAATTACGGGCGGGTTTGCCAGGGCATGTCTTTTTTTTGGGGGGTACGAGACGTGTGGAACTGAATTGCGGCATTTTACAAGGCTATCAACGGTTTAATGGCGCTGCATGAAACGATGCCGCCTGAACTGAAAGATACAGAGATGCTAAGGTTGGACATAAACTCTCTGCTAAGAGCGTTTACCTCCTGACGCTCGGTGTCTCAGGAACAAGACGACGACTTTGGAACAGCACTTGGCCCGCGGAGATGATGTTTTTCGTTCCATGTACGGAGAGACGGGTCCTATGGTGCAAGGCATCATGGATACCATATACCCAGATCTTGGTGGGTAGAAAGAATAATATTGCACCATCGGAGAACATTTCAACTCGGTCTTTCATCAGGCTTTTTCGCAAGATTCGTCGCGTACGGCTATGTGTTTGGGCATAACAGTGTCTTGTCGCAGGCGGAGACGTCATATTCGCTGGTAACATCTTTAATCGCTGGTGATACCCCTAGACAGATTGGTTGGCATCTAGCGAACGCGAGGAGAGGTGGTGCAAGTCTAGAACAGTTACAAGCAGTGCGATTGATTGCGATGGAGGCGTCTGCAAAGGCCGGAGTGCAATGGAAAGCAGGCGTGCCGGAGATTACAGACAACTAGAAAAAAATCGGCGATGGTGTGGGTGAACTAATATTACCGACGTCGGATGAAATAGATATCGACGATTGCGACTTGGCATACGAAGTTATCAGTTATCATGTCTCAGCTCGCAACGAAAGATTTCTTGGATCATGTCCAATCCCTCTATCCGACAAACCATTTAAAGTCTGCTTCGGAAGTAGAAACTATTCTTGATAACAAGTGGTACATCGTCACGACTGTTGCCTTCAGCGCCAGCAATTCTCCAGAGGAAGTTCCTCATGTCTTCAAATATGCACTCCATCATCTGTCCGAGGCACACGCCCGATTGAAGACCGAATCAGACCAGGCGCACAAAGATCGATTGACTCTTGCGAGGAGATTTAGGGATGCCTTGTTCGTAGCGGGTGTAACTAGCGGGTTTGCACGAGTAAGTAGTTCAATCTGAGTGGGACAAGGCCGGACACGGTCAAGTTGACATATTGTTCTGGGTTCAGTGCATAAATAGCTGCATGGCGTTAGATGCGGTCATGCCAGAGGAGTTAAAAGATACGGAAATGTTAAGGTTTCACGGATTCATGACTTTTTTGCTGGGATTATGATTGACGCCATCTCAGGGACGTGAAAACACCTATAGAGCAATTGGATGCTCACGGAAAAGAGGTGTTTCATGCGATGTATGGCAAAACCGCAGAGCCTGTGCAAGCTATATTGGATACCATATATCCTGATCTGGGTGAGTCGTGCATCTCGCTAATTATCGTCTGTATCTGAAGCCCAAATGATTGGAATGCGCAGGATGGTTTTGCAATACGATTGCATATGGATTCATATACGGATATCAATCGTATCTATCCCAAGTAGAGTCATCGTACACCATGGTTGCAGCATTGATTGCCTTCGATACTCCTCGACAGATTGGGTGGCATCTGTCTAATGCACGCAGGGGTGGAGCTACGTTGGAGGAACTGAAAGCAGTGAGGACGATTGCCATGGAGGTTTCAGAGAAGGTGGGAATCAAATGGAAAGCCGGCGTGCCAGAAATCGAAGACGATTAACTGGCTGATACAGAAACATGCCAGTCGATAGTAGTACGTGTTGTTCGCGTCGCTGCGTACAGATTCAAGTTGTGCGTTGTTCCCGTTTAATAAAGCAAGCCTCCAAACGAGAGGCCGGAAACTGCCGAGTGTGTGTCGCGTGGCGTTTACTTGCTCCAGTTGGTCTTAGAAACGCATTCTGTCACTGACTTCACGTTTGAAACCTCTTGGAGGTCGATTCAAGTTCAACTGTCTCTATATGGTGGATCGAAAACGTCGCAGTGCTGCTGCTGACCTATCCACGGAGCCCACAGTTGCTTCAGTTCTTGGTTTATCCGGCCCAATTCGCTTTCGCCTACACGGCTCTTCTCAGAAAGCTCATCTTGTTTTGCGGCGCGTGCCAGTCTCAGACGATTCCACAGATGATGAAGCTGCAGTTTCCGGACCGCCGACCACCGCATTTTACAGTCTTTTTGCCCAGAAGAGGATCGAAGTAAAGCCGGGAAAGGAGATTCTGTTGGCCATCGAAGGAGAATTCAGCGACAGGCCCGTCTTGATTGGCGGTAATTTGCCTGCCTCTCAGCGGAATCCCGAATCTCCTGTAGCGCCAATTCTTACTACCAAAGGTCCGCACATACACGATGTCCTACCTGATGTGAAGGACAGCGTCACGGAGAAGCAGCTGAACGCGAAGCCTCAACCTGAAGTTGTTATGATTACCGACTCAGAAGAGAAAGAACGGGATATGTTACTTACTGTGCCTCCGAAGATGCGCAAATCATGGATCAAGGGAAGACAGAGTTTGCCAGACTCTCAACCACGAGACATCCTTAGTAAGTCACAATTCGTTTCCATCAAATGGCCATCACTGGACACTATGCATCGCAGTTCACTCAGTCACTCCTACGAAGGAAGAAATGGGCGTTCAAGCTCAGCCAGATTATACTTCAGTCTTTGTCGAGACGACATCCATTCCTGGACTTTCTTGTGGAGTTCAAACACGTGCCGAAAGTCCTGTTAATGTTCATCATCTTACGGATAAGCCTGCTTCAGTGTTGGACGCGGATACGGAGAAACCAAGTCAGGAGACTCTTAGTCCTTCAGAACCAATGCCCCGTAGCACAGAGGTAAGAACATGATTTTTGCTTTGGAACCTTCTGATTCCTCTTTCAGTCTGAAAGCGAAGACAGCTTGTCCCCTATGGAAATAAGCTCTACACCCTCAACACCTGAGCAAGAGTCCTCCAAAGCGCCCCAAGTTTCGCTTCCGCCCATCCAACTTGATCCCATATTGTTGCCAGAAGAACCAAAGCTTGCCGTGCTTCCCCCGGAACGGCCTTTCAGTCCATCTTCATCCGCCTCATCAGTTCAGGATGAATTGGAAATCAGGTTAATAACAGATGAACCAAAGAAGCCAAGTAGCCCGATGCCAACAGTTCCGGCTTCCTCTTTCAATAGTCGATTATCTCATTCGCCGCCAATACCATCCGTGAAGCAACTTCCTGCTATCCCTGATCCACGGGATTCACCGATGGTTCCAACCCAGGCATCATCTAACCCAGCGCCCCTTTCTGCCGTTCCCTCTAGTAGCAAAGTGACTATAGAGCAAACGTCGGGCAACCGTGCAGTAACAGATGCCTCCTGGAAAATTCCTGAATCTATTGGTTATTGGGAAGCGCCGGCCCCCACGTCATCTTATTACTGGGATGATCCGCGGTCCAGGCCTTCCTCCTCGCACTCAGGGAGGCTAGCTCCCGACATGTCTGTATTCCGAAAACCACCGGATGTGGATATGTACAGTCTTTGGGGAAGTACCGCCCCTGCCGCTACAGGTACATGGGGTAGTCCGTCCATAGCAAACATTTTGCGAGCCAACACTTCGGCGGCAAGTTCGGACGGTCGTACGCAGGTACAAAATCGAGGAAACGATAGATCAATTCCTTCGCGAGGTATTGGACGAACTCCGCCAGACCCTAAATCGCTCGTGAATATAGCACAGGGACCAATTGATAACCCTTTAGGTATCCGTCCCCCCAGTACACAGATTATGCCAATTCAGGCACCACCACTGTCATTGGTTTTTCGTGTTACAGAAACAAAGAAAGGGCTTAAAATTGGGAGTGACTGGCCTCCCAGAAAAAAAAGCGCTACTCCAGCCAACGGATCTTCTCACTCAGATCAGCCTACATCGGAGAGTTCCCTCTCCATTTCCCGGGAGGATACTCAATTACCAACTTCGCAATCTCCACATTCATATTCTCAAGAAGCTTCAGGCGAGTCTGATGGGAAATGGAAACGAATAGACGCAGATACATCATCTCTCGCCTCGAGGAAACGATCTGCTGATTCCACCACAATTAAACATGAATCTCCTACCGATCCTGCCGTTCCCTCAACATCCACGGCTTCCACAGGCAAGTCAAATATCGGGACTTTATTGACTGCCTGGTTATAATGTCATATTTTACTACTCTCAGGGGGCATTTACGCCAACGGAAAACCATTACTTCAGCCACCCAATTTTGTAGGATATTCACCTCCGATAAAGTCTACTGCTTCTGCTTCATCATCAGGTACGTGGTCTACACCCTACCATCGCTTAATTTGTAGTTAATATCAATCGACTAGCTTCATATCCTCCTCGAGATCCAGGTTTTCAATCTGAAATGCCTCGAGGCGTCAAGAGGTTGGCTTCGGCAGATTTCGATGCCTCAGCCAACATCGCCTCTCCCATGTTACCTTCAAGACGGATTTTAAGGTGGCCTACTCATAGACCAGTGCACGTCGCACAGATACAAGGATCAGGAGCAGATATTAGGTCCATAACTTTCAATTCGGATGGGAGTCAATTTGCAGTTTGCTGTAAGAAACTTATACTGGGATTTCTCACTTGATTACTGAAATGTTATTTCCGAAAACTAAGGTCAAGATTGCAGCGTGCGAATTTGGAATAACATTACCCATACAGAGATGGCGAAGCTGGCGCACGTTGCACCTGTCGTGTCTGTCGCGTGGATGGAAGGCGATTCTGGAGTCGTCACATTGAGCGATACAGGGGAGGTGAGCAAGTGGACTAGAGTGGTAGGTTGATTAATCCATGCACCGCGGTAACTGGGTTCATCTTGTGTTTCCAGGGAGGAAATCAGTGGCATTGGGCCAAACTACTGGATACGAGCAGCGAACATCGACCGGGTACAGACCCTACCTCATTTGCCTATATGTGTGATCGAATCGCTATCGCTTTCCCTCGTGTAGGCGTGAAGGTATGGTTGTGGGTAAAAGGTGCGTTTATGACATTCTTTACAAAGATTGTAGGGTCGACGCTTTCGTGACAGGCATGTGGCAGCCACAACGATCTATTCTAAGGCAAAATGTCACCAGTATAAAGTTTGTCGAGGAAGGGGAAGCCTTAGTAGGAGGAACTGCTGACGGAGTTTTGTGAGGCGGATCGTTCTCTTGCATAATCATCACTAACGAACGTTGTCAGATGGTACTGCCAGATTCCGAACGGCACCTTGCGAGCGTATAGCTTCTTCAAGTCAGGAGTGTGAGTCGTTCACAGTCATCCGTTTCCGTATCTAATACGTTGAATAGGTGTCTTCTCGATGTCAACTTCACCGGAAGCCATTTACTTGTGTCTCGCACCGGCGGTTTTGCGCATCTCGTCAGCGTTGTACAGGATGATCGGAAAGGGAAAACTGACCACGAGTACTCATTGAAGGATGAGGCACCAGGGGCTTGTGGACATGGTGCAATGTTCACAAATGGGGGTCAGACGGTCATATTCGGTGCAGTTCAAGGGTGCTTGCTCATCTGGGATAAGGAGAAGGTTATAAGTGGTCTTGACCATGGCGACGGTGAGCAAATTAGGACGAATTGCTTATCTTGTGCTGCTTTGTTGATGACTATTTTCAGATGTAGTCATCCAGGCTATTGCTGTGAGTTACTTCAAATTCAATGCTCAAGTTACCGTATTCAAGTAAATGCAGAATTTTGATCCGAGACGAGATGCACCTGAAGGTCATCTCATCACAGGAACGAAAAGTGGTATTCTTTCGTGGTGGGAACCTCCGCCTACAACTACAAGTAGGTGTAATTATTGTGTCCCAGGATATAAAAACTCATTTATCGGTAGTTGACAGCAGTAAACGAGTACGGGTGCAGTAGCAAGTACTACAATAATTTGACTTTACAGTCAGTAATAAGTTATGAAATGGTATTTACTCTTGTTTGTTTTACCGCCACACGGGCGGCAGTTGCCGCGAAAGGCAACCTGTGAAATGAAGGTGTTTCATCTCGGGGCAGTAGTAATCGACCTTGCTCGTAGTGACCACAAAGTCTTTGCTACTTCGTTCTCCACGTCACTACCCTTCCTCTCAAGTCCACCATCTACCGTATGTCTTCGGCTGTCTTCACTGACCTGGCTCTCAGCACCTTATCTCCAGCGAAAGTGACAGTCTTTTACATAGGCTGCGACTTATCTATACAGGGTTCATAAAATTTTCGATTTTCACGAAAGGCTGTAACTCAGTGAGTTTTCTCCTTCTATACAAGTTATCACTTTGCACCTCTCCATCTGGTTTTCGCATGGGGCACGGCCCCCAAATATACACGTTGCACCGCTTGGTTCAACCGTTACTGATGCAAATGTTACTTTCTTAATAGCGCAACCGCTTTTTAACACGCTCGACACGGTTTTACGGTACCATGCAGACAATTAAATGTGTAGTGGTAGGAGATGGTGCGGTCGGCAAGGTACGTTTGGACGAGCTCCGCTTTTACTACTTAGTTGACAGCTCCGCCAGACCTGTCTGTTGATCTCGTACACGACGAACAAGTTTCCTAGCGAATATGTGCCCACTGTTCGTGACATTCTATCTGTCTATATCCTGCAACGGCCCTTGGTTTCAACTCTGTTACTTCCCAGGTGTTTGACAACTACGCTGTAACAGTGATGATCGGGGATGACCCCTATACATTGGGTCTGTTTGATACTGCCGGTACGCTTCGAATGCGCATGTGTCTTATTACACCGCTCATTCCAGCGTGGGCATACAGGTCAGGAGGATTATGATCGCCTGCGCCCATTATCATATCCGCAAACGGACGTTTTCCTTGTTTGCTTCAGTGTCACTTCTCCTGCTTCATTTGAAAACGTCAAGGAAAAGTGGTTCCCTGAAGTGCATCATCATTGTCCTGGGGTCCCATGCCTTATTGTTGGGACCCAGATAGATTTGAGAGATGACCCTCAAGTTATGGAGAAATTAATGAGACAGAAGCAGAGACCAGTCGCATCGGAGCAAGGGGAGAGGCTCGCTCGGGAATTAGGAGCAGTGAAGTACGTTGAATGTTCGGCGCTGACACAGAAGGGGCTGAAGAACGTCTTTGATGAGGTGAGTTTTGATCGCGTCTCATCATCATACGATGGCAAATTATTTTTATGCTTCTAAGGCAATCGTCGCTGCGCTTGAGCCGCCCGTTGTGAAAAGGAAAAACAAATGTCTCATCCTTTGACGAATTGGTGCAGATCCGGCCATTCTTGACGTCTTTTCACTTATCACTTCCACGACCCACAGCCCATTACGCCCAAGATATATCCTTCTTCCGTTCACATTATCGCTGTTTTTGATTCTGTTTCTCCGCCCTTCCTCCTGTGGAGATGACATATCTCGGTATGTTATCTGGCAGTTGTCTGGATTCTTATTATCTTTCGATGTCCTGTAGTTGGTATCTTTCGGGAAGATCAGGTTGGGTGCGGGAATTTACTATACCCTTCAATGGGTTGCATGAAACTCCTTGAGATACAGCGTAAAGTTAGACCAATTGTCTGAAGCATCTAATGAAAACTGCACATTTCCTCAATCATATGCACTGTGAGCATTGCCAAGCGTTTCGATTTGGAGGTGACGGGGTTCAAATCTGATCCCGACTACCGTGTGTTTCTACGGGCTCAGGGAAATGGAAACTCAAAGTCCTGGTTCGCTCTATGTTCATCAAATATTGTTTCCAACCAGAGTACGGTGATACGGCATTAGGCAGTAGACCACTCGCCGGCTTGGATCGAAGTCTAGGAATCAGTTGGATGGAGCCAAAAAAAATTACGGGTATCCAGGTGCAACACTGAAGATACTAGTAGGACAATTTGCTGATATCCGATGATGAGATGAGTACAATGATAACCTGCTCGGCCTTAAGTTGAAGCTGTCATGCATGTCATGACTCGAAACGTTGGAAATGCTGCAGATCACTGCGAATATCGATGATGATAATGATGATGCCAATGCAAATTTCTTTCAATCAGGAACCAGGCTCTAATTTCAAAGTTCGGGTTCCGGAAACGACGGACATTGGTCCGGGATCAAATGCAAACGTCAACCGTGATACGAAAAATAACATACATCACGAGTCGTCAAAGAGCAAAGGTCGAAGTACAAGAAAGATGAACTGTCCTGACTGGAGTTTAATAATCCAAAGTAGATGAAACGTTCGCATGCCAAAAAAGTAGTCGGTCGCAGACATACGAACAGGTCCTCTGTCTAAAAATGTCTATATCCCATTCGTAAGTCAATTGGCTCGCGGCACAGCTCTGGGAGTGGCAGGGACTGGTGAGAAGCAACCTAGGCACATCGGGAGAATCTCCTACCTCTTAGAGGGGTGGGGAGCCTCCCGTTTTACATTATCCGCGTATGGTCCAATTCTGTGGCAAACATTAGACTGATAAGTTTGCAGGGGGACTTGACCGTGGCGCTCACTCTGGATCACGCGCAACTGGCGTATCGGAGCCGAGTCGTCGAATGTTGGCTTGCTTGAGACGTTTGACCGGCTCCGGACGAGGAGCAGGACTGGCTGATACCAAGAGACAGAGGAAGAACAGGAACGTGAGGGTGATAACAACGCGAGAAAGCATCGCAATCTGGCCGTGAGTGAACGAGAAAGGGGGCACAGAATTGAATCTGAGAGTACTGTTCTTTTATAGGGTGGCTGAAAGGACATGTGTCAAATGCATTGTGATGGCCGTGCTCTGTTGTCACGGCTGGCAGGCGTTTGTTCTGAAGGGCTCCTCAGACCAAAATGTACGCTGAAACTAGATCTGTGGAAGAATGACTCCGAGACCGTTGCGAAGAAGGAAGAATATGAAAATGAAGCTGTGAAATGAAGCCCTCCCCAACGACAGCGCACAAGGTATCAGGCTGTTGTTCGTCTGACGCAATTGTTATTCATCTGCCAAGAATCTCATGAGTAGAGGAAGGGGAAAGAAATTTTGAAGCACGTACCCATTCCGGACCGGCTACCATTTTTATTGCGCGATCGATTAGTGCTTCGTTGGAAATTCAGCACGTAACTGTCTGCTTGATGCGGGTGCAATGTCTTCGTGGAACTTTACAGGTCCGCTATCTCATTCTCGGCGCTCAATCTACACAGTAGATTCAATTGTCCTAGCCCAAACAATCACTAGCAGAAGGACAATTACCGTTATCTCCTGCCGACACTTCCGGAATGAAAGCGCTCTGTAATGCAACGAGGTACGATTGTGTCGATTTGGTGATCCTGCCCAATAGTAGAGACCATACTAGCGCTGGTATTTTGATGTTCAAGTTAGGGGGTGGAGATATTTTAGTCCACTGATAGCGGGCTTGATTATCAGCGTATAGAGGTTGACAGACAACCCACGTACCCTAACTATGTATGGTGTGTGAGGTTCATCACATAACCCACGTCAAACTTTGCCCACCCCAAAATACGGACTGGCCCAAGCGCAAGAACAGTCCGAACAGTCGTGGATTCGGAAAAGAAGCAGGGACCTCGGCGGCCATCATGAATGTTCTTTCATAGAAAGCGATAACAGCGGACTAGACAACCTGTATTCATGATGACGATTCAATCACGTTGACATATGTATATGATTTTGCGGGGTTCCAGAAAGCCCGAGTGAAATTCTCGAAGAAGAGGTAGCTTCAGATTGCGTACGAGTTTGTGATCTAGACATGTCTTGGCCGATGAAATAAGATGATGGTTGCGATTCGAGACCCGTGAATTGATAATGCGAGAGTTGGTGACGGTGTGGTAACATCCTTCTATGCGTATTTACGCCCGCATGCATTGCAGCATTCACCCACCTTTATTGCATGCGAATGGATGCGTCTGGATTGCCTTCTCTTCTTGAATACACCGGTCGGTTACTCCTTATAGCCCTCTCTTAGTCGAAACCCGGGTGGTAAAGGACAAATTCCTTTTCATGGATTCAGCAGAGGCCTTTCTGCTTCTGTCTCTGCCTCGAGCAAAACTCACAGCATCAACGTTTACCTCCACTGATGTCCTCTACCTCGAATGCGTAACAATACCTCCGTCCAAATCCCCGTTTCCAGATCGCGATGTGTATCTTGTCTTGCGTATCTCGAGCTACGAGATTGCCATCGATCCCTCTCGCAGCATCTCCTCAACTATTCAAGAAACTGCCCATGTTTATATTTTCCACGCAACAGATTCTGAGGCCCAGTTTGAGGTGGTGATTCCAAAGCCTCACAAAGATTACTTGGTTCAAGACTTGGAAACATTCGATCACATCCTGGCACAGTACGCCCAATTCCAGCCGGAAGAAACGGACAAAGGGGAAATTTTTCATGACGCGGACAAGGGCGCAAAGGAAACGCAACTCTCACTGGCAAACGACGATAACGAATACGAAGATTTACGTGGACGTCTAGTTCTCATCAACGAATCTGACGGCGGGATCATAGCTGAACTGGATGACAGACTCAAGATCCGCGAGTACCCCGCACTCACTCAAGGGCTGGATGAGAATGACCCAGTAATCCTTGACCTCCCCCCAGACTACGACTCCGTCATCGCCAGTGGCAGACCAGGCGGTGCACAAAACCAAGGATATGCGAGGGACTTGACGACCAGAGAAGTTTTTGTCCATGTAATTCCGCCCGAAGAACGAGATGCATTGACTGCCACAGCGAGTTTAGTGAGGTGCACCATATTTTTCAATGAGCTGATTATCCGGCTGACAACGTTTAGCCACGCAATCTCAGCTACCACGACACTCCTGCTCTCAGGTGTGAGCTACGCTGCAGATCACTACATTAAACATTCCAAGTCTTCTTCGAAGGTTTCCTCTGCCGCTGCATCGTCTTCTAGTCTATCTGCAACGCCTCCGTACACAGGTCCACCCTCCCGTCCCGTGTCCCCATCCCCTCCTGTTCATCGAGCAGTGGTCATCACCAACCCGAAAACTCGCTTCGCTTTGACGCATGCTCATTCTGTAAGCGGAAAGGCGGTGAAAGTCAGTGGGAAGACTGTAGGGGTAGTCGAACACCTCATCAAGAAAGCTGTAGGCGCAAGGGAGAAAACCGAACCCAAGCGCCCACATCCTTTGGCACCTCGACCGCGATATGGAGAGAGCGGCTCCCCATTTGCTGCACAAGAAGATCCATCCTTGTCTTCAAGGAAGGGAAAATCTCTTCAGGCTTTATACTTACCTCAATCAAACACCAATATCCCGCTTGAGGGGCACGAAAATGCGCAGCAAGGCCCCCCACCTCTTCCATTGCGACCCTCTTTACGCAAACGTGACAAAATTA
>QLOR01004904.1:0-13111 GCA_003313825.1 Sarcodon aspratus | reverse complement strand
TCGTCGCACTAGTTGTTTATATATTTGCACAATGCACCATACGATCAGAGCATCGCTGGAAAGATTGTGCATCTGCGCCGGTATCTCCGTATCGAAGGAGTATTCGTGAAAGCTCTGATTTCTTAGTACATAACGGGCCTGATGGTGTCCTAATTCGCGTCCTCGGAAGACACGGTTGCCAAGTGTGACGAGGGTATGATATCACCCTGAACCCTGGACAGGTTATTCACTCCTGGATGAAATTTTCTGTAGCGATTTGGGTGCCGATGTATTCATGCAGTCTCCGTGGACATAACGCACATGCTGTCCTCAACATGTCCGGGCCTGAACGGTGCAAGATCAGTCGGCTCCCGAAGATGAATTGGGTATCCTTGAACTTGAGATGAGGCAGGCGTATTCAAAATACATGACACGTGTTTTTCTGGCACAAGTCAGAAGCGACGGAGCGGATAGGCTGAGCCCACCCCTTTGGGCATACCGTGATCAGCGGAAAGCGCAGTCTTGAATAGAGTATCAACGAGGAGCACAGCCCGTAACCAAACGCCAAAAGAGAACTCTCACTGGCAGGATACTGGCATGGTGATGCATTTACTTTGTGCATTAAAGCTGTTTGCCAATCACAAAACACTTGCATGAGTTCGAGGGTCGTTCTACCCGGCAAATTGGAGCAGCTAAGGCTAGAACGAAAAAAATGATATCAACATGGCAGTACATCATCACAAGCGCCCTTGGGTCAACTTGGACATTGACACTATCTGTAAATCAAAGTTCACCTGAGCTCAAGCAGCACACTTGCTCTGACAAAATTGGAGCAACCAACGCTAGAATGATCACATCTTCGAGCTCGTACCAATATGGTGGCGCATCTTCACAAGGACCTTCGAGACAGACTTGTCGATCATAAGTATCTGCCAGCACACGAATTTCGCCTGATTCGAGGAGCACACTACCGTTAGCAAAATTGGAGCAACTCTCGCCAGAATGATGGCATCTCTTCGATGGTCGTCCACCTTCACAAGAACCCTCGGATAGACTTGAAAATTAAAGGGTTGACCAGTACAAAAATAATTGGCTGGATCTGAATAGCAGCCTGCCGTTGGCAAAATTGGAGCAACTCCCGCTAGAATGATGGCATCCCTTCGAGATTGCAGCGATATGGTCGTACATCTTCACAAGGACCCACGGATAGACTTGAAAATTAAAGCGTCGCCCAGTACGTAAATGTTTGCCTGGATTAAATGGCAGTCTAACGTTGGCAAAATTGGAGCAGCTCACATTAGAGTGACAGAATACCTTCGAGATGATAGCAGTATCGTGGCACATCCTCACAAGGACCTTCGAATGGGCTTGGATATTAAAAGTGTCCACCAATACGCAAATTTCCGCCTTGGTTCGAAGGATACACTACCGCTGGCAAAATTGGAGCAACCAACGATAGAACAATTGAATCTCTTCGAGAAGTTACCAATATAGCGGTGCATCTGCACAAGGACCTGCAGAGTGACTTGGCAATTCGAACTGTATGCAGATGTACAAATATTCGAATGAGCTCGAGGAGTACACTACCATCGGCAAAATTGGAGCAACGTACGTGCTTAGCACCGAACCAAGTGGACTTTGGTCCCCCGTTGTGTCCACGAGGGCGTTTGTATTTGTCGTGGTCTCGTGGAATCTGCAAGCTTGTGACCATGTTAAACAACAACTTAACCATATGACAAGCGCTGTCTGCCACAATTGTCTCGCTTGATTTGCTATGAGCTACTAGCTGTCGTGAATGCCGATAGATTTGCTGAGGGCCTGCCTGCACCCGGCAGTACTCTTTAGTAAACGCGATGGCAGCGATCTACAGAGATGAAAGGAGTGACGCATTACACAGCCGCAGTACACCCAACTTCAAGTTGCACGCCACAAACTACCGATGATCAGCGCTCAGCACTAGAATACTGGTTTTCGCACGGTTGCTTACTTGAACTACTATGGCATAGTCGACATCATCCCTCCGAGTCCAAGTCCGTGATGGCTCAGCCAACCGTGGATGGGTTCGCAGCAAACTATTCATGCATTGAACCCGATAGACAAATCGTATACCCTTGGAGCATCTATTAGACAACAACTAAATTGCTAGGCCTGGGTCGCTTTTACGGATGATAAGAAGCAGGTCGGTTCCAATATCACTGCGGTTACGTTCAGCGTTTCCAAACCCGGCGGTCAACCCCGAGCCGTGATCTTTCTGCATGACGAATGTTTTCAATTTGGCCTTTGGATTGTGCAAGCAACCTCGTTTCGTCCTTCCCACAGCCTCATTGCGTTATGTTTATCATGCCCTTTCAATCTAAGGGAGGGGCTCAAGCGATTTAACCTTAATGCCTACTCGTCCTGCAAATGGCTTGCCGTTCTCAGATGATCATCACTCATCATACCGTCTACCCCTAGTTCATGGCCCAGGGAAATGGTCATGTATTATGCTTGGATATGCGACGAGGCTTATTGGGAAGGCTGTTGATCAATCCAAATGGCAGAACTTTGCTGCAGGCATCGGGACGGGCGCAACATACATCACGCTCCATGGACTTCATTGGCATCCAGACTGGCTTACCATCGTGGAGTGAGTATTCATCCATGCTCTCCGTATTTTCTTCTTCTGATTTTTTTCTGATCATATATAGGATAGTTTTGTTTCTAATAAATGTTGTGATATTCTGCGTCAATCTAATTCTAATAATAGTAAAGACGAGTACGTGCGACCGCCGAGTTCTAGTCTGCTATACCACTCAATATTATTCGCAGTATGTAGACGCAAGGACAAAATCCCTAGTGATTTTTTCGATCCCGCCACATCAGTACACGTGCCCCTCGCCGCCCTGGACTATGGGTCAATATGTCTCGGTATTTGCCTATATGCGGAAGAATTCAACGCAAAAAATGCAAACGGTCTCGAAGGTGTATTTTGGTCCTACATCGTCTTCACAAATATTCTGTGCGGTTCCATGACATTCATATGGTTCGGACATGTCCCGGACAAATTGCCTGATCTACGCTCTTTTGCGATGACAGGCATATTCTTGGTGTTTCCGTTGGTGCGTGTCTTGTTTCCTCGCCTCCTCTCTCGAGACTATTTTCCACGCTTGCTGCTATAGATGTTTGCAGGAACAGTGGCGATCAACACCTTAAGAGTGATAGACCCTTCTCGTCCGAGCGCATTTTCCATCTGGGTTCTAGGGTATATCTACCAAGGATTAGGAATGGCCGTGGCGCTTGTCGTATGCATTATTTCTTGTCTTAGGAAGCTACTGCTAAGATCATGGATTTGGTCTAGTATATAACGATTCATTTTTACCGAGCCATAGAATATGGATTCCATAGGTAGCCATGGTCCACTCTCGTCATAATATTTGCTACTGACTCGGACTTGGTCATGACTAGAGGAGCAGCGGCCAACTCGACCTTTTTTGCTGTCGGACCACCAGGATTTACCGCTCTTACTATCTTAGAATTAGGCTCTCACGGTCGAAAGATGTACGGGAAAGAATACTCCGAGTCCGTTTCTGGCCATTTTTAATCCTGATTTAGATTACCATTACACACACCTCTTCCACAAGAAGCGGCAGATGCCATTTATTATTCCAGTATACCGGTGGCTTTTTGCTTCCTTGGATACGCCATATACTGCTGGGCGTTTGCAGCATGTCCATACATGTAAGTCTGCTATTCTTCAAAGCGATATGTACAATGCTGATCGGTTTCCGAAGGTTTACATTGAGGAAACACATCGGACTGAATCCAGCAGGTAAAGTCCACTTGTTTTTCAACGGGTTGGCGATTGTGACCTTGCATACGATAGCTGCCTGGCCCTTGACATCCCCCGCTGGTAAGACTTTCACATTGGCATGACCTGACTTGAAGCTGATGAACTAGAGCAGTCGGGTTTATCTCAGCGCTTTCAATATTCGGAGATATTTTCAACTCTCAAGTTTTTTTCTACGCCCACGCGTTTTTTACAGCATATGTGTGCTTGGCTTTCGTGATCCTTTTGCCCACATGGATTTATCGTTTGATCGTTCCCACCGATACCGAGCTTCTAGAATTAAGAGCCAAGTGCTTTGAGGATGACTCTTTGGATTTCTGGAGCGCAGTGAGGGCGGCGGACGAAGCTGAAAGGAAATTCAAACACAAGATAGAAAGGTTCGAAAGTTGTGATGTTTCTTTTAAGGCATGAGATGGTTTGTATCCAGAATAATTTAAGGTGTGTTATCATAAATTATTCTAATTATGACCCGATCGGAGAGCATACCTGTAATTTGCAATGTTAGAATTTTCGTTGTCTGGTAGGATCATGATAGATACATTTTTACTTGGAATAACCCAGCTGGAAACCCTTTTTGAACTCTTTCGAGGACCAGGATCAATCCACTTTCATTGAAAATCCTCTTGAAAATCTTATCAGACCTATTCGTCATTGTTTTCAGGAGATGGTGCGACAAGAAACGTAGAAAACTCTACCTTGTCAGGCTGGAATCTTGATCATCGAAAAAAATTCCTTCATCGTCTCCTTCAAACTCAGCACAGACATTCTCCTTGACGACAATGACACTCTTTTCATCTCGGAGCGCAGCATTTGCTCTACGGAGGAATGATACCAGATCTGGGTTGGTCAAGTGGCCTAGACTCCATTGACACCAAATGATGTCAAACCCCGAGTCGATATCTTCCATGGCCTGGCTGGGAGGTATGTACCCCACCCGACCGAGGAGCTTCGTCGATATGAGTGGATGGGAAGGGTCCAAAGATTGATGTGTAGCTTGAATGAATGTTACACTCGTTTTCCTTTCCTGAACTCCTTTCCACTTGACCTGAAAGTCCTTGTTCTCGAAGGACAATGCCTCCGACTCAGGAGCAGGTGTTGGGGTGGAATCTTGATGGTGCTTGCCTCGCGCCCAAGCTTCATTGACATACTTGTCGACAGGTTCTGCTAGGACTACATCGTGTACGAGATGTAGTAAGACGTCTCTAGTGACGCGGCCTATTCCAGCACCAACATCTAGAACACGGGACCTTTTGGCTTGCGATTGAGATAAAGGTTTAATTGCAGAAGGAACTGTGCATAGTTCTGGGAAGAGGTAGAGCAGGAGTTGGCGGGATCCTAGAGCATCTACGCGAGGGAGACTCTTTTTAAGAGGATATGTTGGTCTACAGCTGGCACGACAATCCGGGATGACCTACCCCAGTACCGAAGCCGCCTAAAAATCAGCTCATAACGGTAAAAATGAGACAGGAAACATGAGCAAACCTAGTACGCCATCTAAACTGGCTGGCTGGGATGCCCAGTAGTCGATACCGTTCCTCACATCCGGCTCTTGGCTTATAGTCTCCATGAGAGTCGAGTATAGTACCTCGGATTAGATTTGATAGATTGTGACATCACTGTGCAAAGAGGTCTTGTCACGCGTTACTAGACGCGTTCCGACTATTGACTTCTTCCGATACAGCGCAATCATGGCCTCCATTGACGACATTTGGGATGAGCCCCTTGCCCCTCCATCTCCAAAGCAGATGGACAAAGGTGGTGACGACGATGGTAATGGCGTCGAAAATAACGCGTCACACCACTCTGTAAACCGCTCTCGATCAACCCTCTTCCTTGACTCAGATTCTGAAAACGAAACTGGTTCAGCAGCCAAACCTCCTGCAGAAATAGATGATCTTTTTAAGGATCTTGATGACACTCCCATCGAAGAACTCCAAATTACTCCTTCACTAGACTTGGACGCGCTACGTCGCGCTGCAAATGCGGAACAGGCGAGGAACCCTCGTACACCTTATGAGATACTTCCAAACAATTCGCCTCATAAGGAGGGCGGGTTAGGGATTGACAAGAATGAAGATAAAGATAAAGAAAAGGGCGAAACCAAAAAGAGGAAAACTATCCCTCGGCTGGATGAAGGAAGGTTGCTCGGTCCCAATGGCATTCCCGCACTTATGAAGGAAGCTAAAAAGTTCAAAATTAAGGGTAAAGGCCATGAAGTGAGTTGGATCTTCCTGTTCCCTTGAAATTGCTTTCTCATCTATTTTTAAATTAGGTCACCGACCTAAACCGGCTTCTTACCGTATATCAATACTGGACACACCAGTTATATCCAAGGAACCAATTTAATGATACAATTGGCAGGGTGGAAAAGCTCTGTCACTCTCGGCGGATGCATGTTAGTCCGGGCTACATCCGTCTCAAAACATACTAACGAACGCACTTGTGAAGGTTGCTTTGAGTGTTTGGCACGACGAGTCCAAGGGTCTCATTCATGGCAAAGAACCTCAAGAAATTATCGATATCGACCCCGATTCAGACGAGGATCACTCTAACCAAAACGCTGACAACAATACTCATTCAGCCCAAGGCGGTCAATCTGATCCGTCTACCAGTCCGCCCTCCTCTACACCAGAAAGAACCTCGCACACCATCGACGATGACGACAGTATCGACATCGATGCCATCATTCGAGATGACCAACAAAATCGTCAGCAGGCGCGCGCGTCCTCTTCTGCAGCACCGCAGTCAATGTCGAAAGCCTCTGTCAACCTAGACGAGGAATTCGACGTCGCAATGTGGGAAGATTTGGCATTTGCTGATGATCCTCTACCTCCTCCGGCCTCGCGTCCTCCACCTTCGGTGCCGTCTGCGATCGTTGATCAGGACGAGGACATGTGGGATGTTGTCAGAGAACTCGAGGCAGAAACGGTCGTTTCGACTGTAGGCGAGAAAGTAACAGACGTATCTTCAATCTCTGTATCACAACAAATAACAACGCATTCCGACTTCGACGATTGGGATGATATGTATGCATAAATTATTAAATTGTATAATATAACATAGAATATATAGTATAAACCATCATTGCTCTAGAGGAGCCCAAAGAAAGCATCTGCCGCTCGCGTTTCCACTTGCTGCCCTTTCAACAATATTAGGGTGTGAGCAAGTAACAGCTTGGACAGCAGTGATATTTCTGTCCTTCAGTTGTGCAAGCAAATCGCCTTTGCACGAGATTATATCCAACGAATGTTTCATATTTCCAATCTGCATCCAAAATATTAGTATTAAATCTACATTCAAAATCGAGGGAATTGAACACAAACTTACGGTAAAGTGCGGATATACGTTAGCATTCTGAGTCCATTGAGCCTTCAAAATAGTCACCCATTTACCCTGCGATATATATGAGCTTCAAGGTGAGTCAGGCCGCTGAAGAGAATACACACCGTTTGGCAATTGTGTCTCATCTTACAGAAGGGTCGGGAAGATTTGAATGGACCGTCACCTTTGAACGCCGACGAGTTGATATCCCAAACTAACAGCATCGTTAACCATGCGCCAATTATCGAAGAGTAGACCTACTTCTGATATTATCATCGTAACTTGTGCTTACGATGGATCTACCTCTGGGATCCCAATAAGCGGAGGATACGGATTTATCGTGACTCCATTCGGCACGAAGCAGCCCGTGACCTTGTTTCGATTTATAGAACGCTTGAGTCGTTTCATAATCGAACACTGACGGATCTGCGGTTGTAGACGATGATGCCTGCCGCTTGCGAGTCGGCGAAGATGACGGTGAAGTAGGATCTGAAGCTCCGTCAATCGCTGCAAGTTTCCGTGTATCCCACACTCTGCGTATCGTTGTCAGCAAGAAAAAGTAGGTTAAACCTAAGACTTACCTCAAAGTTCGATTGTTCGAGGCAGTTAATAGAAATCGAGGTCGAGTTGGATTCACGCTGACATTGCCAATTTTCTCATTTGAAAACCAGTGCCGTTTGGCTTTCTTCTTATCTTCGCGCAAGTCAAAATGCGTTACACCTCCTAGTGCATCGGAAATCCACATCTCATGTCCTTGAGGAGACAGATCAAGTGAAGATATCATCGTGTCTTCTATAGAGAAGATTTCTCTGGAAATTCCGGATCCTAATGAAAGGCTTCGAATAGTGCAATCATATGAACTTGTATAAATCTGGACGCACATTCACTGAATTTAGCTAAAGATGGTGTGTACAAAGCGCTTACCGTATGTGAGTCGATCGGGTCAAACTTAATAGATGATATGGTGGACCTCGATGTAGCCGGCCAGTGGAGCTGAAGTTTCCAACATTTGCCACCCTCAGAGCCTTCCGCTGAGGCAACAACTTCATCCTCCTCATCTTCCACCACTTCAGCAGGCGCTCGGGCATCCCAAATGCCCAATTGACCGTGTTTGTCTGTTAGTGGACAGGTTAAGAGCTAGTAAGAGAAATGGTGTTCAGAATGCCTGCCTCCGAAAAATATCAAGTCCTTTGTCACTTCTGGGTGGTAAGCCGCACTGTATACTCTGTCTTGCGTAACTTTGGCTCTAGACACGACTTTCAGCTTGGACAGCTTCTCTCTCAACTCCTTGACTTCCGCTTCGTCTCCTTCATCGCTTTCATAAACAAAGGCATCATGATCTCCAACGCCCTTAGCGTATGACTTGCTGGATACAATCTGCAGCGTCTCGCACAATTTCTCGAACTCCCTGGGTTCCAAATTTTCACTAAGGGTGGCCAAGTCCAGGTCATGGTGCCGAGGACGTTTAGCTATGCGTTCGCGTTCCTCTGCCTCAAGTCGTTCTTCTGCTTCCTTGGCTTTCTGTTCTTGTTCTTCAGCCTGAAATCGATGCATAGCATAAATTCTATCAAAGGAGGATTATGAAGGACCATGCTCACTATTCGCTTCCTTTTCATCTCAGGAGTTTCCTTCGGATCGATGTTAGTCCCTCTGAGTCTAGCACTCTTCCGAATGGGCACAACATCTGCTTCGCGTTTAACTTTCTTTTTTGCAGGCTGAACAGGTTTGGCGGTAGGAGTTGGCTTCTCTTTCGAGATCCCGAGGCTAGAAACAGCCTGTTTGAGGTCGAGCTCGTCGAGAAGAGCGCGATTTCGCTTGATGTTAGCTTCGCGCTCGATTTCACTGGGGTATGACACGGTGGGTAAATGCCTGTACACCTGGAAATGATATACGTACTATGCAGTAGGCATCGTTAAAAGCAAGTTAGTTGATGCAGCGCGGTACTTAGTACGCGGTGAGTCACACTTGGTCACGCGTTTTATGATCATTTGTTGGGCGGTCTCCACTGGACTGCTCCCAGCATAAATAGATATATTGCTACATAGCTCTACGATTATCGCCAATCCAGTAGCTCTAAAATCTGGCGATGCCTGTGCTCAACCCAAAAAACAAGAGAATATCACAACACAAAGAAGAAATCGACATCAAAGGATGAACGGACAGTCCAGGAGGTAACCGCCAGGGATATGTTCTCGTACCAAAGCTTGTTTGTCGTCCTCACCCATGTCGTCTAACATTGCAGAAGGGCTGGCCCACTGCCAATAATTTACCATCGAAGCATTAGATGAACTCCCATGTGACTGCGGAAGTCAAGATCAGTAGTGACTTAGAGTTCATTACGAGGACACATATACGTACTCGGAACCATGCCTTCTGCTTCAGTAGCGATGCTGGTGAAGGCGCCGTGTGAAAGATCGATCGAGTTTCCATTCACGCACGTAGGGCAGTCGTCTTGAAATTGAATGGACAATTAGATCCAAGAAATATTCATGAGGTATCCAATACCGACCTGCGATAGTGACCGTCACTGTCTTCTGGTTCTTTGTGTTGGTAATCTTGACCTGTTTACCACACAGAGCGGACTGTTTCCCAGAGTCACCATAACGATCTTGATCTGAAATCGAGGGCGGTCATTTAGTAATGTAGTCTAGTTATGACCAGAATAATGGACCTATTGCGGCGATGAAATCAGAGTCTTTATGGACAGTTCCACAAGCGCCGGCTACACCATTCTGAAAGCTGGAAAAGTATCGCCTATAAGCACTAGATAGGGTGTAAACCGTCCTAGAGAACTCACAAGAAAGTAGCGCTACAGAAGTAAATTGAATGGATGTATCGAAAGAAGAAAACATCATTACTTACAATCCACCGGTCTCAACCTGATTGCCTCCACCGGAGGAGGGAGGGGAAGGAGTCGGGGTCGAAGGTGGCTTAGCCGCAGGAGACGTTGTGGAACCTGGAATGCAATATGGCTTGCGATCGTTCTGGAGAGTTTGTGTGGACTATCATTTTGTTAAGCAACATGAAATCAACCAATCGAAAATGCTGAGCAGACTTACGAGCAAGGGATGGCAGCAGTCCGTAAAGAATTGAGAGCCATGCTTGTCCTGGCACTGAAGAGCCATATAACGAGCTGCATAGTTTTATCAAGATCTTATTACCCACGAAAAGAATGAAGGTTATTACCATGGTATTGACCGTAATTCTAGCGAAGCCAGATGAGACTCGGAACAGCGATTAAACTATTGGGAGACGCACCTCTAATTCACTGGTCCATCCGGCAGGGGGAGACTGGCGAGGAACAACGACTCCTGAAGCACGGAGAGCAAGAGCAAGAACAGCGATACAAAAGAACTTGAACATGGCTCAAAATGATGGTAGAGGAAAGAGAGTGCGGACGCGTGGGGACGGAGGATTTTCAAAGAAAGTGGACCCTTTAGCAGAAGGAAGGGAAGTCGACCACGGTCGATATAATAGACACGGAGCTGAGAAGAAATTTTCCAGTTGTGCACGACGCACGAGCACTTTTAAAGGAATAATGAGTGGCTGTGGTTACCCCGATACCGCATCAAAGGCACACATGTGAGGACGGCGTCCGCACGGTGCGTTCTATGAAGCCATACAGGGGTTTGGGTGGCAACCCCTGAACCCCATTTGATTACAGGCACTTGAACGTCCTGTTTAGTGCTTGCTCCGAGAAGCCAGCAACCGGGTTGGAGAATAAGTGCTGTAGAAAGACTGCGAGTAACAATAATAATAAATTGAAATTAAGGGCTGCGGACGTCATACCATACGAAATGCGGTGGTGGCATTAATCCAACGAGGTCACTTTCACGGCTATCAATGAAGGTCGCTTCGGCAACAGCCGTCGACATCACAACCTAACCATTATACTGTACTGCGACTCCGACAACACGAAGCGCATAGACCTGTAACGAAATGTGTACGCTGCTCTTCGCTCCAACAGAGTCGTCTCACTCACCTGCCTCCGGTACCAGCACATTATAATGAAAACCCGTTTGGTTCTTCGCACTCCTTGGACGCTAATCCCTTCGATGACCCAACGCAAACCGAAGACCCTTCCTATGCTGCTCGTCTAGATGAGATCAACCAGCGAGAACGAGAACTGGAGCGTCGTGAGCAGGAGCTTACTCAGAAAGCTGATCACATTAGACGACATGGACGCAGCAACTTTCCCCCTTGCAAGTCTCTTTTTTCTTCTCCGACTGTGTTCTCACTTTGTATCTTCCAGTTTTTCCCCTCATCTATCATTCAATACCAGATGAGATTCCTGAGGCTTCTCGTCCACTCATCACACGCCTTTTTCAACTATGGCTGGTGCTTATTGCAACCTTGATCATGAACATGATTGCCTGTATTTTCATTCTTGTGGCAGGTTCAAGCAACGGAGGCTCTGATTTAGGCTCAAGTATCGGGTCAGTCACTCTCATCTGTCCATTTCCGGGACTGTCATTGATCTCAAGTCAGATATCTACTTGTCATAACACCGCTGTCATTCCTGCTGTGGTATAGGTACTATTCATGGTGTTTAACCTGTTTATTCGCTCAAACTTCCACTTCAGGCCAATTTACAACGGTTACATGAAGGCAAGTATATTATATCCTGCACATCATGTTGCTTACAATTCGAATAGGAACAAGCGCTCTACTACTGCAAGTATATCCAACCTTGTCTTGGATCGACTCGTTCATGCAATTTATAGACTTTTACTTCTTCTTTGGCGGGTTTCACCTAATATTCTCAATATACATGTAAGAGCTTTCTCCTAACCGTGTGACCATACTTACATCTTTGAATTCGAAAGGATTCTTGGAATACCAAGGTATCGTGACCGAATTGTATCAAAACGAAGTTCGCTCATACGACTTGTTCTATAGTACTGGATCTGCTGGTATAATACAAACAGTTCAAATGTTCAGTCAACATCACCTTGCCGCCGGAATTCTAGGCATATTCCCTTCCGTAGGTTGGGTCATACAAGGTGTAGGCAACGCTTTCTATTACCGACAGGTAAGCGAAGCTGTCTATTTTTACCACGGTTCAAGTCCTTATAAGGCTCTCAGATTTGGGCTCACCATACGGCTGCTGGTCATTCTGTCGAAAAGGTAAGCTTCCCTATGCAAGTGATGAAACACGAATTTAATTCCCCAACGCAGGCGAAAGGCGAGTTGGCCACCCATGGAGCCAAGGCCTATTTCACTCGTGGTTGAGCGTCTGTCCCGAGATGCCTTAGGTGTTCTCTGCTTTACATACTTGTACCTACTGTGATGCCCGGTTTATTATGTGAACCAACTACACGTACCAAAGCGAGCGAGGACACCGTTAGTCGGTCGTAAAATTAAATGCAGATATTTCCGCACGTGCGGGCGTGCGGAGTCTCAATTGAGCCTTAAAAGATAAAGATGCGAGGTGGTCTCTTTCTTCAACCCTTTTAAAGGTGCGTTCCCCTCCTGCTTTATAGGTATGCGCTGACGATGGTTTGAACAGTTCAAAAAAGTCCTTTAAAACATATAAATATAAAAAACCATTCAAAAAAGCAGTTGCGTTGTTGCCTCCTGTGTGAGTTGCAATTTTTCTCCGGTCAGGAAGTCAATGATAACGATCTCCCATCCTTGCAGTCATAAAAAAGCTCATAAGCAGTAACGACCCTACCCAATAAAAAAGAAATATGTCTACTTCTCCTGTCGCTCAAGACATCGCGCCGCAGGGCAATTCGGCCGAAGTGCTCCCTCCCGCTCCCGCCGCAGTGGCACCTGTCTCCTCTTACAATCCTCAGCCTGCGGTGTCGTCCTCTCCTTCGGCCTCTCTTTATGTGGGAGAGCTCGACCCCACTGTCACTGAGGCCATGTTGTTTGAGATATTCAACATGATCGGTCCTGTCGCAAGGTAAGCATTATCAACACATGCACTGATGCAATCCAACTCTGTACCTTTTCATCGTTCTAGCATTCGTGTTTGTCGTG
>QLOR01004878.1:0-21969 GCA_003313825.1 Sarcodon aspratus | reverse complement strand
TGTGTTTCTGCTCAAAGAGTAGAGTTCCTTCAGGTCTGACGGCGGACGATGAGCCTCATGACAGGACAGAACTTGGTCTGATTTGAAGTATGGCAACTGGTGGAAGCATTGGTATGATAAGCCTGAGATGCGTGAAGGTGATATCTCTGACGAAACTCGTTGAAATTGCGCAAATTTGTGTTTCTCCAAATTGCCTGTGGCGTATCCAAGTTGACCCTGAGGCTGTGTACAGGAATTGATGCACAGAACGATTGACAGGAATAGAGGTGAGATTTCTATAGGAAAGCCGGACGTTGATTATTTTGTCCAGTTTCGCGTACGACAAGTGGGAAACTCGAAGCGCTCTGACGAAGACCAAACACACGTAAACAAAATATCTTTCGACCCAACTGTGAACCCGGCCACCACTCAGACAGTCGTCGAGTTCATGCCGGTCGAGCCCGCAAGTTCGCCAGTTGTACATCACACTTTCCATAATGACCGGGGGTGCAAGCATGTGCAAGCGCAGTGATAGTAGAGTTGAAAGAGTCAAGAGGATGGTTGTTTATACATGAACGGTAGCGAGGAGCCTGGAAAGAAACTGTACTGAAACTTCGTTTCCTTGCAGGTTGCGAGTGAATATTCATTGGCTGGTCCCAAGAGGACCGTCTACTCGACGCAGGTCGCTTATGAGCAATCCACACGACGATCAGTCCCTGCCCATTCGTTTGATTCTCTCGGACCTCACCCGCACGTCATGCCTCCCATGACTTGTATGCTCTTGCATGGGCTCGGCATGAACCTCAAACCCAGTACCACCTGCCTTATAATTCAGGCACATACTCTACTAGCATCCTGTCGCCAAAACACAACATCCGGTGCATGTGGTAGACGTCTACGAGCCTCGGAGTGTGCTCATATTGCAGCGAGAATAGATACTGGCCCAACAAGTACTCAGAGTGATGTTAGACCTTCAAATGCGAGAACTTTGTGAGAAGAGAGTGTAATTTCACCACCAACATGACACTCTGAATTCAATACAATGTGGATAGTTGATAATGGCTGACGAACATATCCTCCAAGTAACGTAGTTACAATTTTCCCATTGTATTGAATGCGATATTCATCGGTATTTTTTCATATGGAATCGTTCTGAGTCTTGGTTTTTCCGTTCGTAGTCTTTACAGCCAGATATTTCTAAACTCAACCTTTAGACACGAACTCGACATCGATTCCTCGCTTGGGACCGTGGCAAGTGTGCAACTCGGATTCTTCTTACACGAACTTTGGAATCCTAGTGGTGCCCTAGACGCCTCTCCCTGTTCTGGCTCTAGTAGTACCGATGGACTTTGGTTCTCCGCGCACAGCCCAAGTTCAATCCTGCAGGCACGGTGTCTATTTCATCTCCAGTCACGTCCACCACCCAATGTATCCTTATGATTATGCAAGGGAACCTGTACATTCGAGAGCTGTGTGTCAAAGCAAGTCAGTGACGGATATTTGATTCGTAAGTACTTAGTCTTTAGACTCGTTCCTTTTGCCGGCGGATCATCTCAAGAGTTTTCCAGATAGCCTCGAGTCCACGATTTCGCGTAACAGAAACGGAGTCGTCAATGTGACGGGCCATCAATAATAACGGCTCATCCAGGAGCAGCGGAGTACAAAGTGGTGCTACTTACAACTGGATTAACTAGGCCCAGAACTTAGGTGACCTTCCTTCCACAGTTCCACTCATGATAAAAATGTTCAAGATATTTAATTGCTAGTAGTAACAATAAGTGATCAACATGCGCCTACTCGTCTTGACAGAGTACGATCCTCTCTCCGTCAAGGTACCCTTGGGCACTTCACCATTTGACATGCGCTCGGAAATCTATTTGGGTATAGACAACAAAGTACCCATATCGGGATACATCCGTGGTCTACAATCCATGCGCATCCATAGCAAATGGCACGTGCCACAACCTTCTGCAATCATCAAGCTGTGAATGAGGAGAAGGTTCACGAATTATAGCATCGACTCGCTTGTACACTTGAGGATTATAGGTACTATTGGTCTACCCCGTATATTATTTTCTAGCCCACCTTTTTGCCGACTAATTGATCTATTTTCAATGTCTCAGTGACCGACTCGGATCGATCATTGGCCGCTGATGGTTCGTATGGTGTTCACGGGAAGGTATCTCAAATCAAGCATGGGGCGATATCTGAGCTATCTATTACAAAGCTATTTAGTGATGACCCCGCTCAGGGCCAAAGTATAAACGTACGCACGACTGCATGATGACTGCACAATATGTTCCACAACATCTGGTATTACTCTCTCTGGGCTACTGGGCTTCTTGCCTTCGTACTACTGGCTAAACGGCGGAGGAAGAGGAGTTCAAGGCTTCCATACCCGCCTGGACCCAAAGGTCTTCCTCTGATAGGAAACATTCGTGATATACCTCCAAGTTTTGAGTGTGTGGCTTATGCACAGTGGTCTCGCCAATATGGTATATCACCCCTTTTCTCAATGTATTGACCTTGCTTAGACTGTTACAGATTCAAGTGTAATCCATCTTAATCTGATTGGCACACACTTGGTTGTCGTCAACACCGTCGAGGCTGCATTCGAACTGTTTGATAAACGTTCTGCAATCTATTCGGATCGAGTGCAACATTTCTTCCTCATTTATTGTCTGATTGTTACTAATCTGGATACTCTTCAGCCTCGCCTGCCTATGCTTACAGAATTGTGAGGCTGTTGATATTGTCCAATCCTGCTCGTAGCTTACACACGCGTCTTCGTTACAGAATGGGTTGGGATATATTGATTTTCTATCACTATGGAAATAAGTGGCGCTCTGCTCGACGCATCTTCCACCAATTTTTCAATCTTAAAGCGACATCAGGATATCAACCACAGCAAACCAAAGCCACTCATGAGTTGTTGTATCGACTTGCTCATACGCCTGAGGACTTTAGGGACCACGTTCGCCTGTATATCGGTTTTTCATCCCTGCTTGTTTGCTCTTCCGTTGATTCTGTCTCGTTCGATCCAGAATGGCAGGTTCGCTTATCCTCAATGTCACATATGGCCTTGATGTCCAATCCTTCAACGATCCTTACATCATGATGGCTGAGGAGTCCATGGAAGCCTCATCACAAGCTGCAAAGCCTGGCGCTTTTGTAGTCGACACATTGCCTTTATGTACGTTTCCGTAATCCTTTTAGCCATATGATTTGTTGATTTATAATTCAGTGAAATATGTACCAGAATGGGTTCCTGGAGCCGGTTTCAAACGAAAAGCTAGGGAGTGGCGCAAAATTATTGAAACAGCTGTGGAGGGACCTTACCGGCATGTTAGGGATGCTATGGTGCGTTACTGTATCTCTCGTGCCCTGGCTTTTTGTGACTGATGGAGTATGATAAAGGAAAAAGGTATACACCAGCCATCAATCACATCCCAAGCCTTCGAACGGTTCAAAGGCGATGAACATGGAGAAAAAAGCATTCGTGCAGTGAGTGCAGTAGCGTTCGTCGGTTTGTTATCCACATATATCTCGTTTCCACTATACGTTATCAAGTTGTTCATGTCTCTAGCGGGTGCAGATACCGTATGTGTTGGATTTTCTACGGCATGTTGCATTCCTCTCAGTATTACTTCACGGGTTGCTAGACTGTATCGGCTCTACACACATTCTTTCTTGCCATGGTCTTATATCCGGACGTAGTCCGGAAGGCACAGGAAGAACTTGATATTGTCGTTGGTCAAGACAGGCTTCCTGAGTTGTCCGACAAAACTTCTCTTCCATATGTCTGCGCCGTAGTTAAAGAGGTCTTAAGGTGGTACCCGGTGACTCCATTAGGTGAGTGATTGCGCTGCAGAAGGCTAGAGTTTCTTATGATCAGGAATACAGGGTTTGTCCACCGCCTCATGGAAGACGATATTTACGAGGGCAGATTACTTCCGGCTGGGTCCCTTGTATTGGGAAATATATGGTAGTACCCGGCTAACCTAAAACGTGCCGTCTGATTGACTGTTCTTTCTCTAGGGCAATTCTTCATGATGAGAGCGTTTATAAAAACCCTGAGAAGTTCAACCCTGATCGTTTTCTGAAAGACGGTCAGTTGGATCCTGATATCCGATCTCCCGAGGTTGTAGCGTTTGGATTCGGACGCAGGTATGCTCTTACCCCACGGAGAACGAAAGTATAATAACATCAGTTTCTTGTTTGTGCAGGATATGCCCCGGAAGACACCTAGCGCTCTCATCGTTGTTCTTAAACATAGCTTGTATATTGGCGACATTCGATATTGGGAAGGCTATTGACGAGGATGGAAAGCCGATTACTCCGAGGGAAGATTTTACTCCTGGAGCATTCTGGTCAGCCTATTTGAACCCGTCATCGCGTACAGTTACTGAGCACATTCTCCTAGCCGTCCATTGCCGTTCAAGTGTTCTATCAAGCCTCGTTCAAAACAGGCTTCCTGTCTTATAGCCGACGCTTACGCGGTGCACCACACCCATTCTTAAACCTCCCCTGACGTTTCTGGGCGCTCACCGCTTTGTATCTATTTTTATGTATGGTATCTCGTCTAATAGGGGAATTGAGTTGAAAATGAAGACTGCTCGACTTGTTGCACCCACGAGTCCATCTGCCGACCAAGACATATCCTTTAGAAACCAGACTGCCGCGGTGAGCATAATATTGTTCGTTGCAAATTGTGAAGATTACCTGTGTCCCATCCAATGTCGCCACCTCTCCCTGTGAAGGTTTCGATGCCAGGATCCGACTGTCTAGTCAATTTAAACATAAAGAGGAAGCGAAGTCGCAGATTGATCGAAAATATAGAATGGTGATCTTCGTGATCCTTTTGACCGAGTTTAACCTTCTAACAATTTGAGTCTCATACCGCTGATTTGGGAATTTTGCTAGTTCCATCAACTTGAAGCTTACCCGTGGACGATGACACGACAGGATTCCACGTGATATAATTCTTTTGATCTGTCATGGTAATCAATTTCTGATAGCGATTTTTCAAACTAACATCTAATACATGGTTCACAGAGCATATTCGTTCAAGTGCTATCAGGAATCGTTCAACACAAGCTTCCCGTCTTATAATTGAAGCTTACGAAGTCACCACTCGTGTTCTTGATATTCCACGTCTTGCGTTGCCCTATCTCAACCATTGTGCGCCATATTTTTCCAGCATAGTACTATTTGTATCAATTAAAAAGGGGGAATGCTCTATATTGGAACACGAGTAGCGTCACGAGGAACCTTGCAAGAATGAAATTTGTGATCGTATCTCGGCATTGGTCAAAATATGTTTTTGCAAATTGCTGGAACGATCAACTTGAATGTTCTCCTTGGAGTGCCGAATCGCCTCCAAGAGTAGTTCTTGTTGAGACCCAGGATTTATATGATCGGAACCGCCAAGTTACAAGACAGTAACGACGAGTATTTAGAGTAAAATATACCTCTGTTTGAAACTCAAGTAAATGCGTCATCGAGTGTGAGCGAATTCCAACAGGTCTGCAGCGAATACTAATGATCAGATATGACTGCATCAAAGACAAGAAATATGCTATTCAAGAACACGAAGAAAAAAAGCTTTGACAACGGTCTATGTAAACGTGAGAAATATTGCGACGTGCGTGATGTGGCCCTGATCAGGCTGTTCCACGCAGTGCCGCACCGTATGTCACCTCGACGTCACCAGCGCATCGCTCTATGCTAGTACTATTCACCCAGGCTAGAATTTCCTCTCCAGGTCGCGTCTGATGCTCACTCTCAGGACTGTATTGTGTGGGTAGTACGACGGCTCAAAGAAATTTGAGGTGCCAATTGGGATGACCCCTTACCACAGTTACCAAACGATCAGCGTACTTCCAAACAGTCAAAGTACGGAGCCCAGGGGATCCCGTCAGGATGAGACTCGTGTATGGATCATGGTATGTCAGAGCTTGGCAGAGCGCTCCTTTATGCCCGAGCGGCTAACGCATCCGATGACACGGACTAACCGAGATTTTCGTTCAGCAGGGCCCATCTATTCCCAAAGCACCCTAATTAATCGATTATCAATCACGTCACAATCCAGACCACACCCATGCACTTCGTATTGCATCAATTACGCTTTTCGAGGACTCAGATCGATGGAATATTGCACTAACCGTGCTCAGTCAGGGGCTTGGTCGGAATTATACTAGTGGTTACAGTGTCTACAGACCTGTTTGTGTAATCTGTAATCCCCTCTGACCAACAATTTACTTCGCTCGATGAAATGTGCGTCCATCGACCTTCATAGATTGACTTTGTTTGATTGTTTGACGTAGTTTCGCCTCCGCCGTATCCTGGATTCAGGGGATGTTTCGTGATAGGTGCTCAAAGAACATTGTGGGAAAACTACCTTTTGTTGACTATACTCCGAGTCGAAGCTAGTATGTACCGCCTGCTTTCAAGGATATGTTACCATATTCACACAGTTTTAGTCATCCTTGTGCTCATGCTAATAAGTGCATTCCATTCACGTACGTGTCGAGGTTTTCATCGCTATTTATGGACTCATCATTCTTCGCCATTTACAGATCGATACGGCAACTATAGTAAACTATCACAGGTCATCCATAGAGATTGTGGGTGATGATTTGACATTTCGCAATTGTACTTCCATTTGCAACAGACTTACAATTTCTTCGTAGGTATTTTGTACTACGTCTACCTATTTTGTGTGTTAATTACTTCTAGGAGGTACACATCTCGTGCTAATATTTTCATTTCATTTCTCAATTGTTTTTCCTGTGAGTCTCTTCTGCTAAACAGTTGTCCAAACCCGTTAATTTGTGGCTTATCATAGACTGATATGTTGCTTCTGCTGAGTCCGTCAGTATAAGAGTCACTCGCCTGTATTGGTCTCAAACTAAAACGAGCTTCAGCTGGAGTTCATTCTGTGTTCGGTGCTCACTACCCGCATCGTTCTCAACATTGGAGACGTGGGAAATCGGAGCCAGCTAAATGAATTACACACGAGCCACAAGGAATCAATTGCATTCGCCTTTCCTCTCCAGGTCGTATCTGATCAAGATGGTCTGGAAAATTTTGGGTGGGAAGAATCTTCAAGGATACCTCAAGGAGGTGGCGATTACGATGATACATGCCTGCTATAGATCGATCCATTATTTGCTATGTAGTGTGTAGCTAAATGGAGATCTCGTCGGAACTGGTCGTTTAATGATGGATCAAGTACTCCTTGATCTGAACTGGGTGCTAGGGTATCTCATGACTTTAATACTGTCGTCACACAGCGACACTCAAATCTATTATATTCAGGTGTTAATATCATTCATCCATTTCTTGTCTGCCTCGCAATTCAGTTCGTGAGTATTTTGGCGTCAAATAACTGTCAGCTTTGATAATCGACATGATGAAGCAGATGAATTCGACGATCTTCTGAATGGATCAAATCCCTGTGTACAGATAATTCTCTGATCAGCGGCGATATTCTTAACCACCGGGGCCACTGGCAGAAACAATTTATAATGAATTCTGCATACCGACCGTAGTTGAGCAATTCTGATGGAGCTCGATGGGTACAATCATGACGGTTGTAGACTCTGATCTCGGAACACCAGAGCCTTGTTACAGATGTGAGCGTTGTATCTTCACCGACAGCTCATTACAATCGACGTGGGGTTTCTATGACATATATTCGTTGAGATTCCGAGATCACTTGTTACATTTATTAATGTGTCATGGCCTCTATAGTTTCGTCTTGAAGCTACCTGCTGGATGTCATGTGGCCTGTGTTCATTGCCTGCATCTTTCGACCTACAGCAGTGATTGTCGAGAATCATGGCCAATAATGAGCGTAACGCTGCATCATAGTACATATTCGCCGTGAAATAATTTCGTTGATTGATTCTCAAACAAGTTTAAGGATTTACAAGGCCGTGTGGGCTTGATTTCATCAGACTCTACGTGTTTCAGACACTCTGAATTTGGAATGTGGAAAAGTGCACTATCTACATTCAAATTCGAAACGACACCATGATAAACCCACTAGTATATTCTCTGCCAAGAAGCGTTCTGGATACGTTGTGCACTGCATTACGATCAAACCCGGAGATCTACTAGGGGTGATTGTCCTCACTATTCTTGGCGACTCGATATCAGATATCAGATGTGTGAACAAGGGTGAACTCATGTTATCTGGAAGACCATCATACCTTGGTGACAACTCCGCAGCAGAGTGTATATAAACCGACCTTGCCAGTGTCAATGGCATGCGAGTACCTAGTAGTACGAGCTTTGATAAATTGCTTGATAGAACTTTTCAGTGATCTCAATCAAGATCATTGATGCAGATGACTCATACTGGAATATTCCTTCAAGTTGAGCTTCCTAGACCTTCAATCGGATATAACTCTCCTCCGTCGAGAAGCTGATCAGCGCTGAGTGGCTCATCATGACCGTGACTCAGATCCCACTGTCGCATCCCAAAAATGCGTTGTTAATATCAAAGCTTATGCAGTTTGTGAAGATATGCCTAAGTTATTATGCATCTAATAGTCTAATTCCTTGGTTTCCAAGTTTGTGGTCGTAGAATGGTCATGTCACGGTCACAATAGTCACCAATTGAAATCAAAACCGCCCACCTGCCATGAGCTGAATGTTGACTCGACAGTAGAAAGCACATGGCTTGCTTCTCTAACAGCTCATGTTTGAGCTCGAGAAATTCTCTTTGCACTTGATGACTCCAACTTATTGCTCATTGAGTCAGTTGACTCAGTATTCTGGACGCCGGCGTCCAAAACGAACTCGACACCATTTGCAACTTGAAGATCTCAGGCCGACGATCTTTACCTTTAGATTCTAGCTGATAATTCATTTCGAGGGAGCCTGAAAGTTGTTTCGGGTACTTGTCATCGTCGACGATTCAGCTTCACGCATCACGATCATGATCACAAACCCTACCCGTACGAATTTTGTTGCGATGTTCTGTACACTACTCACCATTGATGCACTGCTTTAGATGATCCTTTTGATGGAAATGGCATATGTCCATGTTGGGGGGCCTTCTTTGATCAGTGCCGAACATATATTCTTACCACCCAGGAGATGCTCAATTACCCTGCATCCCCTTCCTTGTGATAGAACGACGGCATTCGATCGGAGACTCGTTGCAGGGTTAAAAATTATGGACCTGGTTGCATTCGTCAAGTTCTTGCAGCATCGGAAAATCTTTACAGATGTGAGTTTTGTTTCTGAGATGAATTTTCACGAAAATAACCGCTACATAGTACGTTTATAGTACGCATGACCGCCCTCGTTAAATTTCTTTTCTCACTGACCAATTCTGCAGTAAACGCTGTGGCCCTATTCGTACGGATTGGCACTCGATCCTGTCGTTTTCGATCTTATTTTCGCCGTAGATCTACGATTACTTTTTGACGCTGCACCTCGAAATTAAGCTCATTTGGAATTCACGATGGACTTACACTAAAATCGTCTTCCTGCTGGTCAGGTATCTTGGTTTTGGTTATTCGCTTCTCGTGACCTACGGTATGTTTTATCACCAACAATGCCCCAACTGCGGTTAAATTGTCTAGCAGCACAATTCCACCCTAATATTTCCGCAGAATCGTGTAAAGTGATGTACGCTACGATATTGTGTACGTATGGCAAACGTCACTCTATCGGTTGATGTACTAATATCAACCAGGGTTGCTTGTGGTCCATACGATGCTCGCGGAATGTGAGTATCTTTGCGCTAATCCCTCACCCATCAACCACCTAAATTTGTCCCTCCTTTAAAGCCATCCTTGCTATCAGAACGTGGGCAGTTTGGCAAAGAAACAGATTAGTCGGAATTATACTTGCGATTGCAGTATCTACATACCTGTTCGTACAATGCCCTTTGCTCAACACGTTCCTTCATGCGGTCGAATGTGCGTCCACAGTTTTTCATGAATCCACATTTCTTAATTATTTGATATAGTTGCACCTCCTCCTTATCCCGGATTCGTAGGGTGTTTCTTGGCGAGCGGTAAAAGAAATTTGTGGGACAGCTACCTTGTATTGGCCATGGCAGAAGTTGGTATGTGACTTCTACTTTTCATTGCGCTACATAACTTATGCCATAATAGTTGTTCTTGCGCCCTTGGTAATCAGTGCATATTTATCATGTCTGTCTTGATGATCCTTCGCCGTCCGGAACTCATTCTTCCTCGCCATTGTAGATCGGCGTGGAAGCATTGGCGAACTATCATACGTCATCTACAGAGATGGTGAGTAACAGGTTGACATTTCGTGATCGACTTCCCAGGAGAGTCACTGACTATTTCATAGGGATTTTGCTCTACTTTTACCTACTTTGTCTGTTGTTGAATCCTGGAAGCTAAGCCTAGTGTTGATATCATCTTGACAGGCATTACAGTCGCAAATTTGGCTCTTACACTTCTTTTACCCGTAAGCATTTTCTGTTGCACAGTGAACCTTAACTTATTGACCCGTGGCTCACCTAGATTGATGTGACGACTGTTTTAAGTCCGTCAGTATTGAAGTGACTCCCAGTTTCCGATCGTACACTGACGAAACCTTTAGCCTAGGGGACGTTCTGTACACGGTGCTCACTACTCGCGTTGTTCTCAGCATTCGAAATGCGGCGAATCGTGGCCAGAATACTGAATTGCACACGAGTTACTACGAGTCACCTCCATTCGTAGTGCCCCCACCTGTCACGTCCGACGATCATGATCAGGACAACAATACACTACCTTAATTTTCAAGGAGACCCCAAGGGGGCACACACATGTGTACCATAGGTCTATGTGGCACAATGTATTTGGAGTGTGGGGTGACGGGAAATTTCGTCGGGACTGGTCATGTATTATTCTTCTCTACCTTTAGCTTCAAAAGAAAATATTTATCGATGATGAATTGCTAACGATCAAATTTGTTCAGAATCCCCACGGCCGGCATTCGCCCCTCCTTCGTATCTCGTCAACATGTCAAGATGTTGGACAAGTTCCAATTATGCGCGAACGACATCACCATGATAACGTCACATCCATCGAACAGTATTTTTATCATGGCAAAACCCAGTTGTCGCCATGTGTGCGAAGATATTCCAGGTTAGTTCAAGTTGACTGTGAACAGATGTTTGCAGAAACTTCTTCAGAACAGGACGATAAACATACACAATAACAAATAATCTACAGTCAATTCGCGCTCTGTGGAAGTTTTCAAATGATGTTTTTCGCATCGTAGTTCGTAACGATGCAGATAACAGATTCCATCACTTCTCTTTTGATTCCTGTGCACCGTTGCCAAGAAGGTGAAGGATATCTCAGCCGAGCCGAAGACACAGGCACCTGATTCAAGCCATCTACTGTGGGGTGATAGATCATGGTCGGACAGGATACATATCCCTATGAGGCTGGCCCCCCTGGACTGAAAGCCACTATATGAACATGGATCAGAGAAGGAACATTCCAGAGACTCGCAATAATTAGTCATCCTGGTGAAACTGGTCACGACGGTGATGATATGAGGCACGAGCGTAATGCATCGGTGTACATAAAGATCACGTCGGCGAGATTCGTAATAGTTCGTAATATTATCATCGCGAAACAAGCACTATTATGATGAAGGTGATGGTCATCAACGGAACCGAATTATTTATGAGAATGATTAATGATCAGATAATTCAACTGAATGGACTTAAAACTTGAAGCTGTGTAGTACTTGATGAGTAGTACACTGGTAGACGAAGAAAACGAACCTAAGAACTACCGCGTCGGCGCGCGCTCCAGCCGCAACGAAAGTATAAGGAACAATATTCACCTCTACTGTTGTGTCTGCAACTCTTCGATGGGAATGGTTCCTGCTGTCTGGTTCCTTGTGAAATACATGCGTCCTTGGTAACTGTAACAGTTGCATCATTTGCTAATACTATTCCACGCTTAACCCGCATCATGAAATCTGCGATCCTTGGAGTTTTGAGTCAGACTTGCACCGACCTGAAACTCACCAGCCTTCTTTCCTTGGACTTTCGAAGTTACTAGTACTGGTAGTACTGGACTTGATCAGTCGCATTTTCCGATTGCTGGTCTCTATCAATTGATGTTTTACACGCATCTCCAGAGGTAAATAATGTACTTTTATTCAGGTTGATCCGATGTCATGGGACTGAACTACGGGTGTTGCGGCGACAGAGTGTTTCTCTTGCAAAACCCGATCATTTACTCCCGTTTGATGATTGAGCAAACAGAATTGTTTTCCTGATTTGGTCTCATGCCAAATCGACCCCGGCAGTGCAACGCGCGGCGCTCGTATCTTCAAAACAGCGCCTAAATGACCTTTATCACAGATACCCTGATGGGTTGCGGAGAGTTCTACCGTTTCTTATATTATACCGCCTCTTTCAAGTGCGGCGACGACATTCGGCTGGTATCCGAGCACGGAAGTCATCAACATGGACATTCCTGCGTTCGTCCAATACTTGCGGGCACAGAGGTTGATAATGGATGTGAGTTCTTTCCGGCAGTAACGAAATATTTTTTTTCTGAAGTACCAGCTGTGTAGCCCGTGTACAGTACGTATAGCTTGTGCTCGTCACGCCCTTCAATTTACCGACTCATTCTGCAGTGTTCACTTCTGCTATATTTGTATGCATTCCTCTTCAATTATTTCATCTTTGACTACACTTTTGGATATAGATCTATGATTATTTCTTGACCCTACGTCGCGAGATACAATTCATCTGGTTTTCACGATGGAGCTACACCAAAGTCGTCTTTCTGTTGATCAGGTATACGGCTTTTACTAGCCTATTTCTTATCCTTTTTAGTATGTTCCGCTTGATATTGATTGAATACGGCTGACCCGTCTTGTAGATCAAACATTCCCTGATCTTTCTGCAGAAACGTGCAACGTGACTGTGCCTACAGGGGCATGTAGGTACTATAGAATTGCATACATCGGTCCGTGTTAACCATACAAAACAGGGTTCCTCGTGACTCAGATGTTTCTCTCAGAAAGTGAGCATATCTATTTTAATGTACTATCTTTCTTAAAACGACATTTTTCCGAAGCCGTACTTGCCATCAGGACTTGGGCAGTTTGGCGTAGAAACAGAATAGTCGGCGTCGGACTTGCAGCTTTGCTGGTTGCAACTCTGATACTACAATGCATTTGGGTCAACACATTTCTGTCTTCAATACAATGTACGTCCCTAGTCTGCATGGGAAGAGATTGTGTTTAATTTTTGACCCGACTACTCGTATAGTTGCTCCGCCCCCGTATCCCGGGTTCAGGGGATGTTTCGGCACGAGTGCCCCAAGAAGCTGGTGGAAGAACTACGCTGCAGTAACCGGAGGAGAAGCGGGTACGTGTCGCTGACTATCCGTAATAACTCCTCAAACTTACTTACATGCTATAGTCGTCCTTGTGCTCATGACGATCAGTGCCTTTCGGTCATGTTTGTCTCTACGACTTCTGTTGTAGTCATCCGTAACTCATTCTTCCTCGTGATTATAGACCGGTCTGGTAACACCAATGAACTCTCTAATGTCATTCACAGAGACGGTGGGTCATACCTTCACATTTCATATTCAGCCTCTTCCTCAGAGACTCATCACTGTTTCGTAGGTATATTGTTTTATATTTATCTACTTGGTACGTGGCATTAATCCTGGGAAATCCTTGTGGTGCTCATAATTGTCCTGCCAGCTGTTGGAGCCGCAAATGTTGCTATGACAAAAAGTGCATCTGTAAGTCCCTTCTGTTGAGTTGTGGATTCGTCTTGTTGATCGGCAACTTGCCACAGGTTAACATAATGACTCTGCTGTCTCCGTTCGTATAACGTTCACTCACATGTCTCAACTTCGATCTAACAACTCTTCAGCCTGATGGACATTATGTACCCGGTGTTCACTCTACGAATCGTTCTCAACATTCGATCCGTAGGGAGTCGAGGCCTCTCAAATGAATTACATAGTGGCTACCACGAGGAACTTCCATTTGTCGCTCCAAAGCCCCTCGCGCCCGACGAGGACGAAACCTTGTGGTCAATGACCTTCGCTACTAGTACGTATGACTCAGGCCCTAGTGACTACGATAAAACTGTACCATAAGATGTTGTAGCACAACTGTGTGAGGGCTTGCGGTGTTATACTACGTCATGTACAATAGGTGGTTTTGTAAGGTTATTACAGTTATGAAGCCAAGATGATCCTCCGACGGTGCCCGAACATGCCAGCCCGAGTTACCGAGGTACATACGCACACTACACACCCCCGGAAGACAGATTTTATAGTCCGACACGTCCGCCGCCCGCACGGTAGCGTTGGTTCAAACGCTGCCCTTGTCTTAAACCTACTTGTAATTGATATATATATTCGACATTTGATGTCAACTACCTTCAAATTTAGCTTTGAACATTATTATGCGGGCTCTTTCAAGACTCCAAGTAGCTATTAACTCCAATTTGGCCCGCCCCCAGTCACCATTTGAGACTCTGTCAGCGTTGTTTGCTTTTTAATCGGCATCGATGGCGGAACTCGTGCTTTAGTTGCGTCGTCTTGTTCCAGTGTTGTTCCTATAAATCATTCGTACTATATAAGTAGCAGTCAAGAAAACTCCCGGGCCTCCGGTTCTGCTCTCAGCCTCAGGCTGAGTACAACATGTGGTCGACAAACATGTATCGGACAATTGGTGATGTCAGTACTTATCCTCACACAGACAAGATATAATGAGAATGAAACAAGTCCGAGTCATTACTTAACGCTAGAAAGAATTGTTAACGAGAAAGTGAATGCATAATGTCAGAACAAGCACCGTAACTGAGAACTACAAGCACAGGGTCGGAGGGTATGGCTATAGCATATTGATGGCTGGCATCCTGCAGGGCCAAGGATTTGGCCGTAGTAGGGACACTACGCCGCTGGCCGTTGACGGATGATTGATGGATCAAGCTCAACTTGAAGTGTACAGGCCGGAGAACTCCGAAAAAGACCTGGCAAGCTCCAAGTTTTCGTCTACTAGTACACCTATATGATACCACCGGATTTATATGGGCCTACGATGCCACCACCACCCCTTTCTCACTTGACAACTTACTAGATCCTGCCGTCACAAGCTCAATCACGCTTTCTCCGCTCACTTAGACGTCTGCTCAGCTTTGGCCACACTCCTCTTTCTCTGCCGCTCGATTGTGAGGATGCAAATAGTAGAACGACCGGACGGAAAGCCCGAGAGCGTCAAGGCCAGATCTAATGTGCCGTCAACTTTCCTCCGGGTCATTCAGCATACCCCTAGTAGCCCCAACCGGAATCCACAATACAGAACAACGATATACAACGATACACATCCTGCGCCTGTTGAACACATTATTTCGATATAGCGCTTGGCTGTCTGGCGTGAATCACTGCAGTGACAACGCGCTATTTTTGGTCCCATCCTACCTCCACGCCGTGATGCATTATTGCATGCCAGGCTCGAAACACATGTTATAACAAGCGTCTCACGCCATCATTCCATCTGTCTATATTCGGTACCACATTTCGCACATTTCGGTCTCGCCACTTTTCTGTCTCTGTACCATGTTCTTCCTTGGAAGTTGCAGACCGGCGGGGCAACAATAATTCTCGCACGTAATACACGGGATGGTGAGCGCTATTAGAAATTTTATCAGCCAGAATCCTTACTACGTTTCGTAGGTTTTCCATACTACCTTTCCTTTGTATGCCGTCCGGGGTCGGAATATATTTTCGAGTGCTCAGTGCGTCTTGCCGGGCGTTGCATCCCTGAATGTGGTCATTGTAAACCACATTCGTTGATCTTGAATCCGCATCTTCAAGTGGGCGTAAGACTCTATCATCACCGTCAGTATGCCATTATTCACACATCTTGATTTCGATTCAAGATTTTATGAGTTTAGATGATGTCCTGTATTCATCTTCACCGGGGGGATTGTTTTCAACATTTGAAACTTAAATCATTGGGATCTACAGATAGAAGTTCATACTGGCTGCCATGAACCGATCACATATACTTTTCTTCTCAGCTCGTGTCTAATGAACGCTCTCAGGGCAATACTGCATGGTCATAAAGTTCGGACGGTGAAGAGATATCTTAGATCGTGACAGTCTTATGTACTACTGGTGGATGGAGGCCTCATGGTTTGCTTGTCGGTTGAGCGGGCTCCCTGCCGTCGCTCCGACACGGGCCGCATATGATGTGCAACGCGGTTTTTCCTGATTTGCAGCCCTGCGAAATTATCCAAGAGTCGTTGGAAATTACTCGTATGGTGTATATTGTGGGCGGCGTCGCATCTTAAGCTTGAGAGCTTGACCATCCTTGGAGTCAGTGTTGACCTCACGCCCTGAGCCAGGGATTTCCACACGTCATTAACACAACGTTCCTGCGGTTGCAACGTCAGACAGTTACCAGTGCACACATCATTTGCAGCAGGTTCAAAACGAACTCAGCACAATCCTGTTCGGAAAAATGGAAATTCGTTCGGGTATGTACGCTACTTCGTTGGCAGCAGTCTTGACGGCTTTAGGTGCGAGGACAATCACTAAGCCTTCAAGTTTACGTCTGAGGCAGAACTGGCGACTTTCTCAAGTTCATTTCCGTTCCGTGCTCCGAGCGGCTACTGTTATGCTTATCGATTTTGAACAATACGATGTTCATTATCCAACAGTAAGCGACATATGTGGCAGGTAGCGGCAATTCAATCATTATCACCCAGCATCTACACTATGACATTATTAATCTAGTCTTCCACTCCCAGCGCTCCGTTTGTGAACTTGAATATTAGTCTGGAAAGGGTATAGCGACCGTAGGGGCCGACATTTATGTACGTGGCTGAGTTCCTGGAAACAGGTGATTTCAAACGTCCGACGTATACCATTCAATTTTCAACGCCATCAAACCGCGTGTATAATTAATGTAAGTCATCTGAGTTAACGTGACCCTGACAGTGTGTATCGCGTTGTTTATTTCTATGTCTGTATAATAGGCGTCACTGTTAATGTTTTCCGCCGATGACGGGTCGATAACAATATGGAAAGTGGTGGCTTTTCGTGTCCGTCTATATTCAGCGCCCGTATCCTTAAACACTGGGGGCCCTGGATCCCCTTGCTTTGTACCTCCCAACTCGAACATTCAACAGTATTCAGTCGGTAACATATCACAACCAAGCTGAAATTATGGATACTGCTGCACTCATCCAGTACTTGCAACATCAAAGACTCATCATAGACGTGAGTTAATTCTTTATCTGAGGCACAAAAGACTTTCACTAAACGCCAGCAAATCTTGCGCAGTACGTGTATAGTACGTATGGCTTGTGCTTAACCCGCCCTCCATATCGCTGACTGATTACGCAGTTTCTGCTACGGCTATATTTGTATGCAAGAACCATTGAGATCGATATCCTTGACCACACTTCGATTATAGGTCTACGATTTCTTGTTAACGGTCCATCTCGAGATCGGATTCATCTGGTTCTCACGATGGAGTTACACAAAAGTCCTCTTTCTGTTGATAAGGTATATGGCTTTTGTTGATACGCTGTTTGTCCTTTACAGTAAGTTCCACTCGCTTGAGATTTCCTTGGGAATTGTTGAGATTTATGGTAGATCAATTATATACCGATATTTCTGCGGAAAGGTGTGAGGTGACATTCCCTGCATCAGCCTGTGAGTCATTCAGATTCGCATGAATAATTTTATGGAATAAAAATCAGGGTTGCTCCTATTTCAGTTGGTTCTTGCAGAAAGTGAGTGTCTTTTGTGTTGTTGTACCTCCCGTATCTCAAAGTCATTTTGTCCTCCCCTTTCGAAGTTGTCCTCAGTATTAGGACTTGGGCAGTATGGCGAAGAGACAGAACCATTGGGATCGGGCTTGCAGCTTTAATCCTTGCAAATCTGGTTGTGCAATGCATCATGGCGAACTTCTTCATCAAGTCTACGAAATGTACGTCCCTCTGTCGCATTTAGATGTCATTAGTTGGGTTCGACTATTTATGTACTAGATGCACCTCCTCCGTATCCAGGATTCATGGGGTGCTTCGTCACGGATAGCAACAGAATACTATGGGCAAACTACGCTTCATTCACTGTCGTAGAAGCCGGTTCGTATTACCCGCTCTTTATAATATGTTTCCAACCTGTTCATGCTTTTCCATATTGTAGTAATCCTTGCATTTATGGCGACCAGCGCGCTCCGGTCATGTTCGTCTCAATGAGTCTTCCACGGTGGTGTGGGTAGCTCGTTCTTTTTCTCACAGTTCGCAGGTCGACAGGGCAATCATGGCGATCTGTCAAATGTCGTACACAGAGACGGTGAGTGTGACCTTTCGTCGTCGTCGTCATCATCATCATGGACGACATCGTAGAGTATCTGACTTACTATTATTCTGTCATGTATAGCTATCCTATTCTACGTCTACCTATTCTGTATGTTTTCTGATTCATAGGAATAACCTCTGGTGCTCACCGTGACAATCTTTGCAGGCATCACAGCCGCAAATATGGCCGTTGTCATCGCTACGCCTGTAAGTCCTGTCTGCTACCCCTACGCGTCTCTCTATCTCCCGTTAACTCCGCGGTCTTGCGATCATTTTTAGCCAGATATAATGACAATGTTAACCCCGTCTGTACCGTCCCCCCCATCTTTTTATCGTTTCCAAATTGATCCTAGATCTTGATGAACTATTTCCAGCATGGGCAACATATTATACTCGGTATTTACCACCCGGATCGTGCTCAATATCCAAGACGTGGGGAATCGAGGGCAGCAGACAGAATTGCACACTATTTACCACGAAGCAGATGCATCCGCCCTGCCTCTCCAGTTCATGACTACCAGCGAGTATAACGAGGGCCGTTCACCACATGATCTGGAAGATCACACCGTTACCAATGGCGCATATGCCACAACACGGGTATCATAGATTGTGCTGTAATGCTGTACAGTAGGAGAATATGCTTCAGCATATATACCTCAGCCTATGTATGATATAACGGATAGTCCTTTGTTGATCCTGAGGCTGTAATAGAGAAGAACGAGTAAAATACACCAAATTCGTACCGCTACTAACAACTATATAACCACCAGAACTCTACGAATGGTGTATACAGCATATTAGACATAATACTGCACACACATGATGCACATTTGACTAGATAGCTTTTGCGAAATTTTCTCCACTATGGATAGGAGACATCGTGACGTCGCCCGAGTCGTGGTCGCCAAACATCCGTGACGGAGTACTATAGCCCTGCTCATCAGATACGCGCTGTAGAGGATAGGCAAATCGGAGCTGGTCGTTATAGGTTGCATGTAGTTCATGTGCTGGGCGTGTCCCCGCGTCTCGAATGTTGAAGATGATCCGCGCAGTAAGTACCATATACAGGATGTCCTCCATGCTAACGGGTTTTTCTAATTAGATCAAAATGGAGACGAGTGAGTAGACTGTTGCACTGACGGGGACAATAGAGTCAGGTAGTCGATCTGCGGCAAGTCATACGTGTTATGAGAAGCGTAAATTTGTTAGTCAAGGGGTTGGCTCTTACTGGCAAACTAAGCATGACAACCAAATTTGCACCTGTGATGGCTGTTGAGACGTCTAATGAGCACCAATTTGTTTCCTATGATTGAACAGCGTACTGAGCAAGAAGACATAGGACAGAATACCTATGGCAAAGTCCGGCCCTAAGAGGTTGAAGACGAAACATCAAAAGCGTCACTCACCATCTCTATGGATGATACTCAGCAGTTCGTTATTGCTACCATATCGATCTGCAAATATGGGGGAAAAAACAAGAAATGAGTGAGGTTCTGAAAACGACAAGAGAAGAAAAACTAACATGCCCGCCAGGCACTGGATATCAAGAACAAGAAGACGGCTGTATCGGGGTAAGACCAAAGAACGCTATTCAATATAGCCACGTACTAACTGCGACTACTATAAATGAGGCGTAGTTGACCCACAGGATCCTGTCAGCTTTTATAAGAAAACATCCCTGGAATCCCGGATATGGAGCAGGTGCATCTAGACAAGCAGTCTGGTCAATATATATAACAACATCCGATGCAGACATGTGAACATACATTCCAACGAGGTGAGGAATCGCGACAAAGAGACGCATTGCACGACAAAATTTGCCAGAAGCATAATGGTAAGAATAGCCCCGACTACTCTGTTTCTATACCAAACTGCCCAAGTTCTGATGGCAAGGACGACTTTGAAAAAAAAAGTCGAGATAAATAAGGCCCCCCTCCTACATAAGTAAACACAAAGGAGACACTCACTTTCTGCGAGCGACAATTTTACCACCAGCAGCCCTGATGACAACGTACCATCAGAAGAACCGAAAGCCTCTACCGCCTGAGAGATACTTACACGCTGCCACCGGAAAATCGGTCCTGCACTTGTTTACCGCCATATTAGGGAATAATTGGTCTGTCATACGATTCAACCGTGGTCCAGAGCAATGCAGAGCAGAGGAAACCTACTGCGAAGTACAATGAAGGTGTTGGCAAAGGTCATATACCTGATCAACAGGCAAAGCACTTTTGTGTAGGTCCACCGTGAACGCCATATGAACTTGATCTCGAGATGGAACGTCAACAAGTAATCGTAGAACTGTTTAGCCAGACTCTAGCCTCTCAATCAAATAAACGGAATGGACAGTACATGCGTACAAGAATTGCGACGGCAGACACTGCAAGTGCGGGATCTGTTAGTCATGCGGAGAGCTCGGAGAGCGAAAGGTATGCATACTATAAAAGTACTACGATATACGGGGAGGATGTCAGCAAAAGGCACTTGTACTATCCAATGGAGAGAGCGACTCACGTCCTTGACGAGTCTCTGGTGCTGCAAGAACTCGATGAACACAGCAGGATCCATGGTGTCAGCACGTCGTGGACGTTGTCAGCAAAAGACACAGATCGCAGAACAGGAACAACAACTTGAGCAACAAGTTGGGCAGAGCAGGACATCACAAGTTGGAAATGCGCTTATCAGGAAGAACTCAATCAACATCGGTATCGGCTGTCACACTAGAATGATACTTACTACCATCTTCCTTGCTGGCAACTCAATTGCACGTTGGCATGGAACAAGAGCTGCTTACTGGACTGGGCACAAGAACTTTGCATGGCCCTCATGAAAACGACTTCCTCACCAGTAGAAGCACAAAAACCAGTGTAGATTCCCTTGTTGTACAGTACAAGTCAAGCGTTGGAGCATCATGTACATGGATTAGGCAAGATGTCGGATCCATCAAATTCTTCAATTATATTGTGCCTTGCACAAGTCAGTATAATCGCCTCGACGGATTCTTCCGAGGCGCTTCATGAAGTGAACGTCAGGTGACTGCTAATCCCACTGATGTCCTATGCGGAGGAACCGAGCCACTCAGCACCTGGAGTCTGCTTATTTTTATTCCACAGTGTTATCGATGTTGAGGATGTTACGTATTCACCATTAGAAACTCGGTAAACTACTACTGCTTCGCCCTCAGCCTGTGAAATGCTAATATTGTTCCAACTCATCCCTGGTAGCTGGCGTTCGGTGGAAGAGAGTGCACCGGTGAGCGCTCGAGAGATTTGGAAAGAGCCGCATGCTGCTGAGCGCCCAGCAGTTTCCAAATCTCTCCAGCAACTGTAACTAGGATCCCAAAGCCCTTATTGGTGGGGTACTCGGCCATTATGAACTGCGCGTCTTCCAAAAAGAATACCCAATCTCGACCCCCCTCTAATCCCGGTACCGGCACCGGTACCCTCTAATCCCCACCAGCTGATACGCGACCTCAACAGGTCGAGATTCGACTATCATCATACTTGGGAAAATATCATAAAAAAACGGGGCGGGATCGGATCATGGAACTTTGCTCCCAAGACATGCGGCCGTGGATACAAATAATTTTCATGGAGATCAACAGGAGATCACTTGCGATCAAAGTTGAAAGAATCAAGATC
>QLOR01004860.1:0-42656 GCA_003313825.1 Sarcodon aspratus | reverse complement strand
GTTGGGCCAGCCCCAAATGTCCGGAAATATGTCATCATTGGCCCGCAAACACAAGAAGCAGCGTCTGTTCAACGTCGACAGGAAAGAAATCTGTCTTTATCATAAAGAAAACCCGAACGCACGACAGGAGGATATTGCGATCAAGTATGGTGTCGAACGGAGTACGATCAGCAAAATTTTGAAACATAAGCAAAAATGGATGAACGTTCCCGAAGACGAGGAGTTAAAGGTTGCTAAACATCGGTCAGCTTCTTCTGCCCAATTATCCTTCGCCTACTTATGCAGATGCTCAGGCCTTCCAAGTTTCCTGAAATCGAGACAGAACTTGTGCAATGGATGTCCGAATTCACAGCATCAAACACCGCCACTTTATCAGACTCCTTGATCAGATCGAAAGCTAAAGAAGTGGCCAAGTCTCTCAGAATTTCGGAGGACAAGTTCAAAGCGAGTTCGGGATGGGTGGAAAATTTCAAGCATCGGCACGGAATCCGCAGAGGAGTCTGGTACGGCGACGGAAAGGCCATGAAACCTCCGATATCGAGTGGTTCCAGTCATTCGTCGAACAGTGTTGGTGACCAGAGAGGAGGCCTCTTACCTTCCTTCAATTCTGGATTCTTGTCCAACGCAGGTGCTGGGGATTTGATCGGTGACAGGACGTCAGCGACGCCGTCTACACTGAGAGATGTTTCTATGGAGGAAGATGGCTATCGGGCTCAGCAGAATAATCGACCTTCAATGTCGTTGAGACCCCCTTGGAGCTCCGCTGATCGTTCTCCTGTCGCTGAGACGATTTCGGCCGGATCTTCCTCATCCAAGGCTACATCGGATGTTTCTTTTTCGCAGTCTGACGCCCCGACCTCCGCTGCATCCTTACATAGCTCCTCTATGTCGTTGAGGGCTGCATGGGAACCACATTCGACCCAAACTTCCCTGGAACGTCATTCGAGCATGAACACCTATGAGCAGCAAGAGCACAACAATTCCACTTCTGCTGAAGTCGCTCCTAGTCCTTCTGCTCCTGCTTCTCAGACATCTCTTCCGTCGCTCCATCCCTATGCTTCTACAGCCTCTCCCCCGCCGTCTACTTCTGAAGAGAGTGGTCCTTACACGGGAATGGCCGTTTATTCGAATATGCCTCCTATTTATCGCCCAACCATCGACGTGGTCCCCAACATAACCGAAGTGGAAGATGCAGTCGACAAGGTCATCAGGTTCATTGATGCGCAACCGAACGGCTACATCTCCGAGAGTGAGAGGGAGGCATTGATGCAGATCAAGTATGTTCTATTTCAGACCGGTGGCGGTATTCATCACCCCAGAGACAAGAGATGAGCTTTCTAATGCCACCATCATATGCTTGCTGATCATATTCGCGTCTTCGCCTCCCATCTCTTCCAAAGTGTTCTATGCTTTCGCGTTTATCTGGACTGTCATTAAAATAAATGAGTGTAAACTCCTTCCATTCATTTTGTTCTCTGTTTCTATTCGTCATGTCGTCAATTGCTTTCTGTCTTGCAGCCCACCAACATATTTCAGTTCATGTCGAGGTTGTGCTTGTTGTTCATTTCCGTTGCGCATGTTTTATGGTTCCTCTTACTACTAGTGTCATATTCATCATGCATGTATGCGCATTCTATTGTCTCTATTATCGCATTTCCAGTTGTTATCGTGTTGCTCGTCGACCTAACCCATATTTCTTTATAGCAATAGTTTCAGCAAGTATCTCACTTAGGCCTTAGTAGTTGTAGTGTTCCACCTTTTTTCATACAGCCAGTATTACTCTGCACCTTCCGCGCTCGAGCAAGGCTCACAGGTCTCGTTTGTGTTGGAACAATAGTTCCCTTAATCCATTCCTTCATTTTAATCGTCGGCTATTAAACCTTGGACGAAATGTTATTTCTTCGTGTTTTGACGCTGCTCGGATTCGCGGTGTAGGTCATTTCTTTCGCCTGTTGTAGATATTGTATATCGTTGTACCAGTTTGTCGTTTGTATGGACGAACGGATCTATATAGTCTTCTGTTCACTCGTAATCTATCAGCAATTTTAGTACAGTACTAAGTAAGTTGTGGAAACTAGACGCACAGAAGACAGGGATGATGTGAGATGATGTGAGATGATGCTAATGAATGAATAGGGTCTTCTGAGACACCGGTGCAATCCGAACAGCATGCGTTGTTTTTGCATCAACAAGTGACTACGTGGCTTCGAACGTGAACTTGACAAAGCCAATTGCTATCTATATAGCTTTGAGTAGTATGCCAGTTATGCGGTCCGGAATGTGTTTCATATATCCTATCGGGTGTGAAAAATTAGGGCTGCGGCAAGTCAGGGTCAAAGTTAACTCACGAATCGCGTGCTGTGTATAACCCACTGATACGTGTGAGAATGTAGTTTTCATAGTTTCATTTCTGCTTGGGATCTAGATCATTTTGTCTTGGACGGAGCCGATTTCTTTGAATTATTTTGTGATGAGGATGAAGATGATGCTCTTGGAATAAGAAAAAAAAGATATATGTCATTGAGATTGACAACAGCTATGGGAACAAAATGGTTGGCCATACTTTGAATTTTCCAAAGCGACGTTCTTCATGATGGTAAGTTTACCTGAAGACGCAGCAGTTGCTGTATGCTGTTCGATCGAACGGCTTATCTTTGCGCTCAATCCCTAAGTTCGGCAACAACGACTCATCAGCGTCGCAAGGGGGAGCAGCGTGTGAAATAGGACGGGGATGAGGGATCAAAGAAGTACCTTGCGCAGAGCTGCGACTTTGATAGCAGCCGGATTTTTGGGAGCAATGTATCGTTGGCCTTTTTTAGTTGAGGAACCAGAAGAAGGGCGAGAAGACTTTTGTTTTTTTGTTTGAATGCCTTTGATCTTTCCTTGAGTCATGGTTGCGTTCGGTCCCAGGCTCTCCCCTTTATCTTGTCTTGAGCTTGACAAGAGAGTGCGAGGTGAAGAAAAAAATAACGATCAATTTCGTTTCGGAAACATCCGGCACATAAGCTAGCTACTACTCGACCTCGGTGCTGGGACGGCATAAATAATGTTATCCTCTCCTTCTAACTATCTGAGACTACAGCGTCTCGTTTATACCCCGGCCAAGGTGTGCTTTTAATGCAAGGTTGATTTCCAGCCGCTAACTCGTACTGGGAGTATAGAGAGGTCTACACGATGTGGTATCCCACACACCTGGGGGCAAAGTGGCGATTCAGTACGGCCCACCTGGACGAAGCGCTGTGACTGGTCATGTCGCTACGGTCTTTGGGTGTACGGGATTTTTAGGGAGGTATCTAGTCGCCAAGCTCGGTGCGTTCGCTTTCACCATCAGTGCCGAATTTAGGTTTTGCTAAGGAGTTGTTCAGCCAAGGCTGGGACCCAGGTCATTATTCCTTACAGGGATGAAGATGAGAAGAGACACTTGAAGGTGACTGGTGATTTGGGCCAGATCGTCCCTATGGTGCGTGTGCCTCTGCTACTACAACTTGCAGCCTAGCTTCGGGCTAACATAGAGTATGCGCAGGAATGGGATATGAGAAATGAATTGCAAACTGAGGAGTGTCTTAGGCACTCTGATATAGTCTATAACCTCGTCGGAAGGGAGTATGAAACCAAGTACGTCTCTCTCTCAGTTGTATATTATTTTTTAAACGTGTTATGCGTGCTAGGAATTACGATTACGCCTCTGTACACATAACAGGAGCAAAGTCGATCGCCAGCATCGCAGCTCGAAACGGTATCCCAAAATTAGTTCACGTTTCTCACCTGAACGCGTCCCAGGATTCGCATTCCAAATTTTACCAGACCAAAGCCGAAGGAGAGCTTGCTGTGAAAGAAGCATTCCCTGACGCGACTATCATCAGGCCGGCTTCCATGTATGGACCTGAAGACAGGTTGTTGAATAACATGGCAGGTACATAAACGACATTGCCATTTTTTTTCCGAGCTCGACCTAACGCTGCGCATAGTCTGGCCAATTTGGTGGAAACTGAACGAGGCACAAACCAAAATCCGACCAGTTCATGTTATGGACGTTGCCCAAGCAATGACTAACCTGATCTCGGTGCCTGCTCTTGCTCAGACTCTTAACCTTCCTGGCCCCTCAACCTTGACATACGAATACCTGCTTGACCTAATCTGTTCGCTCACTTATAACCCACCTTCTCGTGCACCCGTACTTCCTAAAGCGATCGCTAGAGCACTCGCGACGTCTGCACAAGCCGTGTGGTGGCCTGCGCTTAATCCAGATGAGGTGGAGAGGAGATATATAGATGATGCTGATGTTGCGGGTGATTGGGATGCTGTTGGAATCGTTCCTGATGAGGTTGAGGCCCACGCAATCACATATCTGAGGAGGTACCGGTCTGCGTGCGTATTTTTTTCGTTATTCGTGGCGATTTGAAGTTGACGTGCACTTGTTATTAGGGAAAACTTTGCGCGTCCAATCGTATTTCCTTCCAGGACATCAACTACAGTGAGTTTTATTAGCAAGATGGTCAGCCTCCTGGTTACTGACCTTCGGTCACCAGTACAGGATAATATAATCTTAGATTGGTTGTAGAAATGCAAGAATCAGGATTTAAATTTTGAGCGTGTTAAACGTGAATCTTTTGATCGCATTTCAAGGCATCATTATTATTATAAGACAAAAAATGCCAATCACAATAACAGTGAATAGTAAGTGGTGGTGAGTATGCTAATACATGCGACGTGTGAGTAATATGAATTAAAAGCCTGGTGGCACAATGGCTTTCGGCTGCTGATTTGGATTGGAACCTGGCATGGGGTACATTGAACTGCCACCTGATAGCATCTACAGAAACAAGAATAGACAATTTGATGAGCGCGTTCGAGGAAAAAGCATTGAGTTGCAACTACGAACCTGCTGTGCACCCTGTTGTTGAGCCAACATCTCCTTTTCTTGCGCTACAATCTTTGCCTCATCTTCCAAACTTAGCGCTAGCGGAAGACCGACAAGCAAGGCAGAAGTTGTGATAATCCAGACGACATTGCCCAAAACCTTCCCACTGCGTTTGAAAAACGAAGAGGTGGATGATAGTTTGGAGGAGATGGCGTGTCTGGTGGATGGCGGGACGATGTCTTTGAGAGCTGTCACACGCTCGTATAGCGTTTCTTCTGTGGGAAAATCCGACTCTACAGATGAGAGAGAGGCGGAAGAGGATGTGCGAGAGGATGCAGGGGAGCCATAGGGAGATTGGCCAGTGGTAGCGTCCTGGTCTTGTACGATTTCGACTTTGACCATTTTTCTTGTCGCCGGTTGTAGTGGGAGCGCTTTTTGGTAGTATGTCACACAAGGTCACAGGTAGAATGCTTCATGTGTTTGTATGTGTTTGTGGCTGAAACCAACACTCGGTTTGTTGCTTCCCAACTTAAAGGTGACCACGTCTCTGGATACATGAGGAGTTGGGGCCTACAAGAGTTAACCCTCCCGATAATTCAACGAGCTCCCCATTGCCAATGTTCAAGATGCCCAAGTAAGCCAATGTATGCATATGGTGAGAAGGTGATGAACGTGCGTCATTTGCGTCCTGCTTACTTCTGTCCCTGATGACTCTCTAGCGCCACGGCCCCCTGCATTACTTATCTTATGTTACTACACGATCCGCAGTCCTTGGCAAGCTATGTTCCAACTCATCTTGAGTGTCCGCGAACATTTCAAATTTAGATTGGCAAGGAAAGATGGATTCATACTCGTGTGTCCCGGTCGTTTTATAGCTTATCATTGAGGGCAAGCATCTCTAGAGATTTTGTGTGGATCTGGATGACGCTAAAAGCTTCCAGATTGATAGTCCGCATGTCAGTGGTGCAATTGCGCATCGACGAGTTACGAAATCGACCCTGATTTCTTACATGCATTTACTGGTCTTACGAGCGTGATATCATCGAGAATGTCTCCTAGTTTCAATCGGAATAAACTACTCCTATAACCTGCCTTTGACAAAGAAGGCTAGTTTCTATGCGCGTTACATGCGGTCTACGGCGACTCTGACAGAGTCTAGCAAGAAGAGACTTTGATGAATCTGTTGCGGATAATCGGACCATATGGAGAATTAGGAATGCTGTGATCATGTGAGACTTGGAGATCTGGAGGTTCAAGGTTACGCCTGCGAGTTCGGCAACGGCGCTTACATATCTGATGTCTTCCCCAAAATTTGCGTATTAAGTATTGTGTGGGAAGATGAGGCCTTTCAAAAGTACTCAAGTCGCTGCGTGTGCATGCAATTCTTGAGACTTGGAAGCTTCCACATTTGTCGGCTATATTTAGGTTGTTCGTCGCCATTTTGAATATGAAGAGGTTGTATGAACTTCTGTCGCCAAGATGACCATATGCCGACCGGTGGCCTTATCAACCGCCCTTCCGGCAACACCATAAGTATTCAAAGGGTACCCAGAGAGAAGACCCCAACACCAAACAAATGCTTACAGGCAAGGTGAGAGTAGGGATTCTGCACATCATGATGACTACCCGGGCCGTGGTGATGGGCACAACTCCGTTCACTTCCACAACATGAATCGTACTTACCGCATATGCGAGAAAGTATATTCAGCATATGCAGGGGGAGTGCCAACAAGGAGAACATATACTTTTAATACCGCCCATGGGGTCAGCCGGACATGCAATTGTGACTGTGAATGAGCGTAATCAATGGAATGGATGATTCCATATTAACGAAAACCAGGAACGGCCCATCCCAGCCAATCAGACGTTCGTTTGCAGGACACGGGCTCTCCGAGACGGGGTATTTGTGCAGTATATACCGGAGAGAAAGGCGGCAGGTAGCCCAAGATGTGCGTTGATGAAGGCGATGATGGAAGAGCTTAACAAGGTTGTATATGCGAAGAACGGTGCGAAGCATTCTGGGACAAGTTTGCTGTGATTAGGACCACGTGGTTCGGTACCGAAGTTAACGCAGTAATACCACCGCTTGGTCCTTGGTTACTTATCAGACCCAACGACCCCCTTCTTTACCCTCCGCGTCCTCCTCCTTCTAGCCATGCAACAAAGCTTCCTTCACACACCAAATCCTGGTATACGATTCCTCTTCTTTCCATTCCTCCCCAATTACTTATTTTGTGTTCTTTCCTCATCAATCTGCTCTGCGTTTTGTGTATTTGCAGGACTACCGCTACCTTCTCAGTCCATTCAGAACCACATTCACGAATTGGCTAAGACTTTACCTCCTCCCAGGAAGCAAAATACTGCTTGCGATGCCTGTCGGTTCGTTATTAACCATGCACCATCATATTTTATTCTGACCGACCCTTCTGTTCTCAGAACGAGGAAAGTGAAGTGTAATCGATTGCTCGGTAATGATAAAGTACGTTCTCGATGCACAATCTCTTCACATTTTCCTGATCATCACCTTTGCCTTGCTTCTGACGCGTTTTTGTTTCCAGTGTCAGGTAGGTTTTCTCTCTGTTTTGGTGTTTTTTTTTCACAATCTCGTCATGTTCAGCATTGTCTGTCGAAAAACTATCCATGCACGTACGTATTTACACTCCGGCGTCTACCTTCATTCTCAACATTCCTTTTAGAAACTATGTTCAGCAAGCTACTGCGAAAAAGCGGCATACAGGCGCCAATCGAAGAACAAGGACATTAAGTACATCAAGGTATGCTGTCCTCTAGGGTCCTGGCGCTCACAATTCACAACTGTCGTCCAGTGGACCTCCCCTATCCCCACCATCCCTGCGGTGGGTAAATTTTTTACCATTGCAGAACGTCCTTCTTGACTCTCGTTTGCTAGGATATCTCCTTCTAATGAAGCATCTCCATCACTATCCCCATCACTAATGCTCAATGTCTTGCCGTCTCCCGTGCACTCTTTCCATCATCTACTGTACCCTCCGATCACCCGCGATACGCCTACAACACAGGTATTAGCGTATCTTTTCTCTCCTCCTGATATCACATCGTTCGTCTCTTTCCGGTCTATTTGTATTTATTCACGTTTAATAATCTGATCGCTATAGTCGTGCGGGTCCACCGCCATCATACGCCGACTGGGGCGATGAAGCCATAAAATTAGAGGATGAAAATTTTAGAAACGAGCAAGTAGTTTCTTATATCCCGAATTCTGATTCGAGAATTGACATCACCCAGACTTGCGTTGGATTTAGTCGAGGTATTCTTCCAGATCGTTCACACACGCTTACCCCTGTTGAACCCTGCCCAATTCCGTTCTCGACTCTCCCTTTCATCACGTAACAATACGACAAAAGATTCACCAGTTAATGACGCTCACGGCAAAAATAAAACGCCGCACCCCGCGTTAGTCGCGTCGATCCTGGCTTGGGGTGCTAAATTTGCCGAGAATCCTCTGTTCGTGGCCGATAGACAACGAAATGGGGGCACCCAGAGCTTGTTCGCCAAAACTTTGGTTAATCGGGCCAGAGATTTAGCAGAAGCTTTAAAAGTGCATAGGATTGCATCTACTGAACATGTCGTCATTGCTCTTCTTATTGAACCTTTGCAAAGCCGTGAGTCATTTTCCGTGTCTGTTTTGCAGGTCGCAACTTACTCAATCCTAGAAACCCCGGATGATCCCAATGGTATATAATGATATCCGTCATTTATACCGAGAACTCAATAACTTGAATCTAGGTTTTCACAGGTTTTGGTTAACTTGCGCGATTAGGTCGCTTTTGGATTTACAGGTGATCTACAGTCTTTCGATCTTGTTTTAACACCTCACCGTCAAGTAAGATCAACCACAAGAGTGTAATGTCAAACATCAACGACCCAGAAGATCGTGGGACGATGATTTTCGCATGGTGGATGGCTTGCCTATGCGATGCTTACTCTGCCGTGTATTATCGGAGGAAGCCCATGTTGTATGAAATTTTCTTTCTCATTGTCATCTCTTTTCTCACTATGAGCAGGGACGATGATGATTATGACATTGATTTTTATACTGCGGAGCCTGTAACTCTACCTGATGCTTCCGATGGTCAACAGACAATATCCTCGAGGGAACAGCTGGAGGTATCTTTTCTTGGCGTCTTTATTCTACATCATTATTCACTACTTCACAGTTTCTCGTACGTTTATCAATTTGGCATGTTTTGACTTACATTTCAAATTACGTGGGTTCAGGGATACTATCGTGCAGCTCATGCATTGGCACGAATAGCTCGGCAGATTTCAAGGCATTGTTGGAAGCCCGTCGCTGAATCTGATGGTTTACCACTGGAAACGCTCCGAATCCTGATGGATGCGTTGCACGAATGGAAAGCTGAATATTTGGCAAAAGTGGGAGTGCCTAGTAATTTCAGGGCGGAGTGGGATTTCATATCTGCTATATCTGCCTGTTGAGTTTACTCATGTTTATCCTTGCTCGGCAACTGATTTGCACTGTGTTTTCAGGTGCCAGTGATGCGACATATCACATCATGTGGATTATTCTTTTCAACGCATTGGACGATTTTGGAATCAAGGAGCTGAATGCAAGAGGATGTAGTCCGTTAAATGGTTCTTCCACTGCCCCTCGAGAAATCGAGGTGGTCAAGAAAAAAGTCCTTGATGAGGCCTTGCATGGCGCTCTCAGGATAGCTGGTTTGGCATGTCGTTTTTGGTTTTTGTGCGACTATTAGACTCATCTACATTGGTAGACGGGGGTCTTATCATCCAATGGTTACCTAGTAAGTCCATTTTACGTACGCAATCTGACATCTTTCTTACTGCTTGTACAGAGGTTAGACCCGGCAGTAATGATGCCAAGTTGTGGTCACGCGGGACTTCTCCTAGCGCGCCTAGGTAGACCAGAAGTTTCAAATTGCATAGCGGGACTGCAGCAATACAGCTTCGCTTATGAGGAAGCAGCTGAACAAGCGAATGAAATGATCAAGATCTTCCGTTCTGGAGATGGAGAGCTAAACTATATGGCTTCTGTTGTGTCTCGTGTTTCATCTATAACTCCGAGTCCTTTGGATGCGGAAGTAGTTTCGCCGAGTAGTGATACTTCGATGGCTCTCGATTAGTTGTTGATGGATTGCCGTCCCATTGCAAATTCTACGTGCGCCAGTGCACTTTTTCCATATCTATACTAATTTTCTCACATTTCTCTTTCGACAGGACATTATATTGTGTCAACTACGTGTTTCTCTGTGTACAGCGTGCATACAAGGACACTACCATCTTGCTATTTTGTATCTTGGATAGGTTATCTTCGTAATCTAAGAGGATTTGTCGAGAGACGGAGCACAACCGGTTGAGGGAACCTGTGAAATGGGATTTTCATTCTGTCAGAATGGATATGCATTGGATACATGGAAGACGCTGACCCATAAAACCTAATATTTAATCTTCAGAAATGCGTTCAAAGAACTGCTTCAATGTCCCCGACAAGATATCAGGCAAGACCTCCACGTCCCGCAACACGACGTAATACTCGAACGGGAACGAATCAAGATACCTCTCCATCTTCACTTCCATCACACCGTTCGCGTTTTTGACTGCCACGCCTTGCTGCATGGACAAAATCGAATTTTTTATGGGGTCGGTGTTGGTCTTTGTGATAGAAGATCCCGTTGCGACAGACGACGGCGTCTTTGACGAGGCTCCTTGGACATGCGAATGCAGGGAATCCAGGATGATAAACACAATCATGACACGCTGCTCCTCCGCCCTTCTCAACACAGTCCTTAACCGCTCGTGATCCTGACATATGCCGTCGGAAACGATAATCTCCAGCTGCCACAAATCCGCTGCCGTCGCCGAACTGCTCGATCTGCGTTCCCGAGCTTCTTCCAAGATCTTTAGACTGGTCTCGATAAGCGACAAGACGTTGGTGGCTTTCTGATCGAACCGGAATGAGTTGATTAGACTCGTCCCCGCTTGGTCCGTGAACGGACGTCCGTCGTTGAACCCGTGTAGGACGTCGACGGTTTGGCCGAACTTGGCGATGGCAACATCCCCTACCTCCAAGCGACCAAGGGCTTTAGATACCAAGGCTAGTGTTTGATATGCAAGATGCACGGAGTGCGACTCTGCCATGGAACGCGAGTCATCCAAGCATATGAGCACCTGATATTCCCTCTGACTTGGCCTGGTCCTGCGTAGCCATATTTTATCTTTAGTGTACTCGCTTGCGATGTAAGGGATAATCTTCTTCATGTTGAGGCGTTTACCAGTGCGATAATCCCCCTTGAGCCGTGTGGTTTGTGTAGGTTCCAGGATGAGACGGAGTTGCTCGCAAAGGGCATAGGCGAGGTCATGTGTGAGGGATTCGTAGAGACGCCAGATGTTTTCTGCATCGTATTCTGGGTGTTCCTGTGCTTGCCATTCTCGAAGTCGAGATTCAACGTCTTGTTGGACGTAATCCTCAGCCATATCTGTATCCGTTTCTGCGGCGAGGGTCTGCAGATCTCTTGTAGGTACAGCCTGGTTGTTTTGCGCCCCGTGAGATCGGACTTGGTCTTGTGTCAACCCGCCCTCGAAGTCATGTTTTACCTCACGATTACTCCCCATAGACGGAATGGCAGACGGTCGTGGACGTTCGAACCTTGCAGTTTCCGTGATTGGATCCACATCCATAGGCACTGACTCGTCGGGTTGTTCTTCCTCGTCGATGAGCTTCAACTCATTCAGTTTGGCAGCTTGTTCGTCTCCCGCAGCACCAAGGGCCTGCATCTCCTGGTCACGTTCATCTGGGCGAATATACTGTAGCTGGCGGGAGTGGCCAGAGTCTTTGAGTTGCTCGGCGCTTTCATCCAGCTGGTCACTGCTCTCCAATATTTGATCCAGATTCCTGCGTACTTCTTTCAACGTGTCGCTAAGGCTGCGCAAAGGGTTGCTTGATAGTTGTGCGGACGTGGAAGGGGTGTCGTCTCTACCAATCTTCGTTTCAGATGCTCCTTTGCTATCCTTGCCACCAGAAGAATTCTCTTCTGACCCATGAGCTGCTGACTCTTGGCTGTGCAGAATCGTTTCATGAGTATGCCCAAGGTCGGTCAGGCGAAATTGGACTTACGCTTCTGCTTTCAATTCATTTTGTGCTTCCTGTCTGTCGAAAGCCTGTTCTCCTTGGCCCAGAGAATCCGTATCACTTTGTTCAGGTGCCGTCTGAGCTTCAGAAGCATTTGATTTGGAGAGTCCATCACCTTCGCCATCTCCCGTATGAAGATCAGGCTGTACCGAGGAAGGCTTATCGACATGGTCCTCATCTGGAAGCTGCTCCTCCTCTTCATTTGCTTCCTGTGTGTTCTGCATCTGGTCGACATCTTTGTCCATATCTTCGCCATCGGTAGGTGCAACATCCTCATGATCGGCGTTGAAAATATCGCGCGAGTCATTCCCATCATCCGACCTCATGTCATCCGAAAGCTGACTTTCCTCTGTCTCCTGGTCTTGCGGATCTTGCATCTCAATATCCTCTCCAAGGTTCAAATCTTCAGGCAAATCAAGCGTATTCGCTTCCTCTATGTAGTCATCCATTGGTGCACCACTAGCATTTGGGTCCTCTGTTGCTGGATCTTCGTCGGGCAACTCCTGCTCTCCAAGTTCTGCATTTTTGTCTTGGCGTTCCTTTTCTTCCCCCTTGTGGGAGTTCAGCGTTGTTTCCTTTGCAGCTACATCAGGACTGGAGTTGTCTTGTTTAGAGCGATCTTCATTGGTTTTATCATCAGAAGAGCTCGAATCCTGCGGTTCGCTCTTATCACCCCACAACTTCTCGTCCACAACGGCTGGATCCTCGTGGTCTAAGTCCCCAAGCTGCTCCTCTGGTTCGTCTTCACCTTTATCTTCCGAATCACTTTCATCCGACATCTCCCCATCATCTACGTCTTCTAGATCTCCTCCGATATCTTGGCTCATCTCTATAGCATTTTCCTCTCCCGTGTTCTCATTCTGTTGATCATTTTCCGTCCCTTCATTCTGGAGTCCTTCGACCTGACTTTCATCCTCGATTTCCTTGCTAACATTTTCGTTCCCTGTCCCCTCTCCCAGGCCAACACCGTCTCCAACCTTTGCAATACCTTCGCCTTCGCCTTCTCCGTCCGTTTCAGTTTCAGGAGGTTTGCAAAACCCATCCTTTGCAATCGTATGAATCACCGTGCACAAGACATAATTGAACTTGAGCAAGGCGCCTGTCCATCTGCCGTGATTGAGGAGTTGCTCGTCTACGAGAGTTACATAACGTTCTAGGAATGGAAGAAATTGCGTCACGGCATCTTTAACCTCGTTCTTCGGCGAGGTCACGAAATCGGCAAGAATGTCGTCCAGACACTTCAGCACGCGGTCAAGACTAAGTGCACGGGAGACGCTTTCAACCTCGTGAAGACCATCCTTGATGAATCTGTCTTTTGGTTCGGCAAGACTTCCTTCAGTTTGTTCTTGCGGAGTTGATAATTTGAGGATTGCTTGGACATCGAGGAGAAGAATGTCGATAAGGGTGCCCGCGCGTTCGTGAGTAAACGTAGTAGCACTGTCGTGTTTGATATCAAATTTCGACCAGTTCAAATTGTCCAACCATGTCGCTACTGGAAGGAAGAGATGGACAAATTGAGGACGAACGCTCGACCATTCCTTAAGTTTAGTCGAGATAAACTTCATAGCCTCGATGGCCTCGTTCAAGGTAAGGATCTCATCTGGACATAATATTGAACATCGAGCGAGCAAGTAAAATATATCAACGCGCCTTCAAGGAGGATAGGAAGCGGCGTCAACTGGATATTGTCGGATAGGCTTGACATGGACTTGCACACTTGTCTTGCGACATCTGCAGCAGACGACCGAAGCTCATCACGCACATGTTCGGCTTTTTCTTTGTCTTCAGAGTCATCTATAGACGGCAATGCATCAAGGACTTCATCCAACGCACTCCGGAGCTTGAAAGCCACGTTCTTAATTGACAACACCTGATGGACAAGAACAGGACCGGATATTGGTACCTCTGGGCAGGAGGATATCATATGAAAACGACGGCACATGGAGATGACACGCTCCCTATGCCCCAAGATCTTTGCTAAGCTATAAATCAAGGATAGTCTAAGATATTTGAAGACAAGATAGACCACAGACTCACCTTGCCCGACTTCGCAGGGCCAGGGAAACCCCAGACTCTAGTAGTGCAATCCCCCGCCGCAGTTCACGAGTGGTGATATCCTGGTGATGACTTGCCGCGGTCGTCCTCAGGTCCGGAAGTAAACCCAGAAGTCGATGGAAGTACAAATCTCCCTTCTCGTCGATTAACTTTCCATCAGAAGTTGCAGAAATCACAGGTTGTTCTCTTATCCACTTCTTGTCTTCTTGTTCTCGTAGAATTTCCGGATTGACGTTGGCCGAAATTCCCGCGCGCTTGAGCTCTTTGAGCAAATCACTCCAGGCTTTCTTCTTTCGAACGAACAGTGCCTTGAGGTGCTTTTGTCGCTTCTCCTTTGTTAAAGAAGCAGAAACGGCTTCTCTAGCCAGATCATCTGAAGTAACAATGATTTGTACTGCGAATTCGTCGACTTGTCCTGGCGCAGATGATTGGATGAATGACCGTAGATTATGCTCGATAAGACCGTTAAATCTGGAGAAAGTTCTACCGATGTTAACGAGATGAGCGGGGCGAGTACCTGTTGTGATTACAATATCTGGGAAAGTGGCCTGCTGTTCTCCAGAGTGCGTGGAGGAGACAGAAACCTGGCTAGAGTAGTGGAGACGCATTTGTTCTGCTTTCCCCGCTCGCACAGGAGTTAGTAATGTGGATGATGGCTGCCGTAGGCCTTCTCTAAACCTCCTGATACACTTGTATAGTTGGTGATGAGTCCGTTGCGCACTTTGCTTTAGGGCATGCACGTTGATATCCTTCCAGCTGGCTAATTTAATGAAATCTCGTATCTCTTTCTCCAGAGATTCCCTATTCTTGGAAAGATGCGATGTGATTAAGGTAGAAAATTGGGCGTAGTACTGTTTCGTGTTGTGTAGTATCTGTTGTATCCTTCGGTACGAGGAAGGATGCGGCACTTGTTTTGCAGATACAAGGTGTTGTAAATAGGACTCGAAGTCTTCTGCCAGTTGCATCCTTGCTGTAAATTGCCCAATGGGTGACTTTGTGAAGTAGTCGTCCAGTAGAGGGACGAGGCTATCCAAATATCGATCAACAGCTGACTCGTCGCTACTATTGTCGTCCACGGCCGCAGCAGAACCCAGGATAAGGACTTCATAGAGTTGGAACCACCACCCAGAAACACCATCTGCAAATTTGCGAGCTTCTGTCTCCAATAGCCCGTTCCAACACGATAGTTCCAGTCGTCTCCAGCGAACGATGAGGTCAATCAATTCACGACGGTGGCTTGAAAGGCTGTTTTGTCGATTAGCATACATCTCCCAATCCTCTGACTGCAAGAGCAATTGTTCGACTGCCAAAAGAACCCGTGCAACGGGACTTTTAATGTGCAAAGCGAGCAACGTGTTACAACGATCTCGGAGGTGCTGCAGCACCATCTGGTCAGGCCATTCGAGAATCAGGTTGTTTACTCGCTCTTTAAGTGTCTGTACAACAGCCATGACCCGATTTACCTCGGACACATTTGTATCGTGGTAGAAGTCGTAAGGAATACTCCGACCGGTAGTGTCTTGTTGTAGGTCATTAATCCGATTCTGTAGCATCAGAAACTGAAACTGAAGACTTTGTGTATCCAGCGAACAGGATAGTTTGGAGAAGTGCGACTCAAATATTGGGTAGAGATAATCGCGTCGGATGATATGGAATTTTTTGATTGAGTGGGCTGCGACGTCGACTGGGTTCATAAGCGAGTGGTGAAGCTGGTATATTTCGTGGAAATGATGGGGTTGTATGACATTGGCGTGGCTTGGAGATATATTCAGCGTGTTAAAACTGGATCCATCTTCCAAAGAGTCTTCGAAGTCCGGGAATAATTCCAAAAACTCGAGTCGTTCTTGGTCAGCATCTGACAGGTCTCCTGCGAAGTCCTTTCGTCGGTATAGAGAAGAACTGGTTTTATTTGATTCCTCTTCGCGTGCACGATCTATAAGCCAAAGGCCCACAACTTGCTCATACGTTTTCGAAAGGAACGATACGAGATAGGCTAGATCAACGCCAGCAGAAACTTCGAATGTAGTTGCGTGCAAAGACAATGAAATAGGCGCGAAAGCGTCGATGGCCAAACTACCCTTGGTTACCGATCCCGCCATTAACGCGTCGGCACTTAGGATTGAAGGAAATGTGACAAGGGCTTCGACCAATGAATTAAGTACCCCTTCATGGTCGTCGCTTCTATCCATTGCAAGTCGGACACCAAGTTTCATGTGGTATAAACACCATGACAAAGGGCCATTGATGTCATCGAACTCGGGATATGCTGAGTCCAATCTTTGGCAAAAGCCAGTAACACTCTGTTGGAATACTCCCTCGCGCAATAGTGCAGCCTGGTCGTTGGAAATTGATGCGGCCAACAATGCATCCAGCTTCTGGGGTGAAACAACCTGGCCCAGAAATTGCGACACCTCCGACCAGTAGGTATTCAACTTTCCAACATCTTGCCCTTGTCGACGTGGAATGACAGCAACGGAAGACAGCCGTTCTCGAATCGACTCAAGTTCGTTTTCCAGGTATCTTATCACTAGGTTTGTCTCGTTTCCCGTCAAACGTGTCTCGAAGTCCCTGTGGAGTTCAATTTGCGCAAGTGTAATGGATTCAGTTTGCTGCCAAAATTCCTCAGTGCATCGATGGATCGCAGAGGGATCTATGGGGGCATCGGGAACATATAACTCGATCACGAGCCTGCTGAAGAAGATCCAGCAATGACCCAAGGTAGCGAATGTCGAGACCTCATTGGCTGGAGGATTCGCCAAGCGATATAGTGCCGCTCGAAGGGCAAGTGCGACGGGTGAATCGAAATGAAGATGTCCAAATTGGTCCATCAAACAAAGTAGTTGCTCGACAGAGTCTGACGAGCCTAAATCTGCACGATGAGACAGTGCATGTGCGATCTGCAGAATATCTCTATCGGAAGCGGTCACAAAACATTGTAGGAGCTGGGAAAAACGCTGTGACAATGACAGTAATGTAGAACGACGACAGGCTTACAATCAAGATAGACTGGATAAGGAAGCCAGTTAACTGTTCTTTGCGCGACACGTGCACATAGAAAAGCGAATTCGTCAAACGAATGTGACTCAGCAAAGAAACATTATACTGCTGTAATTCTGCGAGGGTGACCACCTTCCAGTCGCTGTAGCGAAAATTAGCTTGGCAGACAACAATTGCGTGTTTCCCACCATTTTGAAAGTGTGGTGTTGAGTAGGAAGGGTCGCAGTAATAAGAAAGCTCCCTGTGGGGTCTAGTGAGATGTTAATAGGATTGATTTTCCGAAAATATGTTGATCCTCACGCTGTCCGTGGTATTAGTCCACAATACCTCAAGCCATCCCCTTTGCATTTGTGCGATAATAGAAGTCCGAACTGCAGATGTTCCGTCATACTTTGTCTTTAGTGATTAAAATCACAACTTACGCTTGTCGTTTTGAGAAGCCCATAAGATATGTTGATAAGGCGCGTAGTGAATCATAGACCGGGTATTGTCCCCTAAGACCGTATCGATTACCCGTTGAACGAACTGGGTGGATGGCTAGGTATAGTCGAGCTCAAATCAAGTGACACCTGAGCAATGAGTGTTACGACAATTACCTGAGAATGTCCAACACCTCCCGTAATTCTTAAAACATTCAGTTCTAGCGCAAAGAAAGAGGTATCCGAATTGTAATGTTTTGAGGGTGGGATCTTCTGACGAACTTGCAGCTTCTAAAGGACGTTGAGTCGCAACTCACGTGAGTCGGACTATATATAAAAACACACATCTTTGACCTGATTGCTCAGATCTCTTAAAGCTCTCGATTCCTCATCCGTGAGGACTGTGGGTAATGTTCGTAGAGCGATTAATTGAAATATGCGACTGCGAACCCCTGAGCCCAGATGTTAGTAAAACAAAACTTCAGTCACAACGAGCAGCGTACCATATCCGGATAAATTTTCGTCGTACGAGCTAGTTAATGCGTCAAGTTCATCTGGTGGGCCTCTGTATATTCCTGACGGTCTGTCTGATAGAAACCTCGACCAAATATCGTGAAAACCCAGGCCGGAGGACAGAGAGACGACATCTTCTAGCTTTTTGGCCTGAAGCACTAGCTTATGGAATATCGGTGAAGCGCCACGAACAACCTCCATGATCCATCGTGAAATGATTTGGACCGCGGAATAATCAAAAAAGGCACCGTTCATTATTTGATCAAGGTAGTGTCCGTAGCGCAGCAATCGAGTCGCAGTGAACACGTCTCCCTAATGACCAGTAAATGTGGATTCGTTCGAAATCAAACGGTTATCCGACTTACAGACACTGCATCTGTCAAGTCGACAGGAAGTCTTTCAAGTATATCTCTACCTGTGGCAGGTATGACATTGAGAAGCTTTTTAATTTCCAAGGTAGCTTGAGAAACCGCGAGAGATTTATTTGTTGGTATTCCACGCAATTTAGTCTGAGCCATAGGTTTGTCCTTCAGTTGCCGGGCACGCTCACGTTCGGATCCAATATATATGTCAACGTAAAGATCCAAGACGCGAAGGTTTCTGGCATGCTTTATCAAATTATCTTCCTCGTCGTAACTTGTGTAGCAAGGCAATGAATTCAGGAAAAAATCCATGGGCTAGAAATTTGGTGTAGTCAGTACACGTGTTGTAATTCAATACACTTATAGAGAAGGATTACAGGCTATCACTGACCTGGAGGGACAAGAATTCCAACGGAATTCCCCACATTCGACTTGAATTCTCACGCAACTGCGAGAAGATGGAAGAGATGGAATCTCCGGGTAGTGAACGGAGAATAGACGTAATACGAGAAATTATCAAGCGATTGTCGAAAGATGATAGCGTGTGGATGAATCGAACGGAGTAAGCTAGGTAGCCAGGAGGAACCGATCGCACTGCGAAGAAGAGGAGGGCATCTTCAGATTTTGGCACCAATGATGATGATAATGGTTCAAAGTAATCAACCAAGGACTTGCAGGCACAATCCTGAATGAGTAGCGCCGAAGCCGAGGTGACAGTAGCTGGTTTTGTTGGCAATGCGCCAGTCAATAACCCACGTCGCCACATTTCAAACTGTGCAAAAGATCCTACACTAGAGAATGTATCACAGAACGGAAGACGATGATGTTCCATGATGACATATCTATCCTCTGGAGTTTCTGGGTCGATTAATGCTATCTCCACCCCTCGATTACGCATAGCTCTGGACAGCTCTCCTCGATGAGGATCAACGGTCATAAACAATCGGAAGTTCGGGTGAGGGTTGATGATTTGAACTTCTCCATCAACGTGACCTTTCTCGCTCAAAGTTAGGACCCCGCCGGATTCGCAAAGAGAGTTCAAGCGGTCAAGAACCGAAGGATTGCACAAATTAGCATCGTCAAGCAGCAACCAATGTCCTTGCTTCAGGGCGCGAACTAATGGTCCATCCACCCATTCAAATCGTCCTGCAACATCCAGAGTTCCAGTCAGTACACGCATCCGGGTGATAAGGTCGCTCCGCTCTTGACTGAAGGTGTCTAAGAGACCATCAAGTCCACGAACAAGCGTATAAGCCGTGCTAAGAAGACTTCGAAGGTCATCAGAGGCAAATTGTGAGGCTATTGACTTCTCCAATACGCGATATTCGACAAATTCATGGACGTGGAGATAGTTGGCTGAGCGAGCTAAGGAATCCAAGAAGGATCGCACATCCTGTAGAAGCTCTAAAATTTGCCGTCGACAAGCAATCTGCTCGAAACTGCCAAGAATATCCATCGTGTCTGTTGCATTATTTATAGATACCTCGTGCAAAACATTGCCTGTCGCGTTAGCAACAAGCCTAATCAGGCTTGTTTTACCGCATCCTTGGGGACCCGTCAGTATTACAAGCCAATTATTTGACAGGCATGCACCGAGTGCTTCCAATGGCTGGAGTTGTGTCTGCAAAACACAGCTCGGCTGGCCGTCTCCGGCGTAGTTCCGTCGATTAGTAAAGAATGATCCGACTTGTACGTATGAAGCCGTGATGGACAGTCGTGGTCGGTTACCGAATGATGGATAGAGCACGCCAAGTGTATCAAAGAATAATTGTCGAGCCCGGTCTCGGTCATTTTGAGTCCTAAATCGCTGCAAGTAGATGGTTTGTAAATGTTCTGCAGGGTTTTGTACGCGATTCTGGCCTCGAAGCAATGTACCCCATCTGATAACGTCTCGTAAATTGAACTCCCATGGACCACCCTCATGTCCAAAAGATCTTTTTTGAACAACTTCTTCATTTAGACGAGTATTGAAAGTGATCATGTCCCGAAGGAGGTCAACTGGATAATCGGGGAACAGGTGGCGGCAAACAAGTAGAAGGTCGTAAGGCGTTAATTCCTCTACGTATACTTTTGTGAATCTGTTCAGAAAAGACTTTGGAAGTCCTTTACGACCACCTCCCTGGTAGAGTGGATTCTGAGCAGCAAATATCCGGAAGGAGGGATGCTTGCGAAAAGATCGGCCTAATTCTGGAATATATATAGACCCGCGATGATCCAGAACGGAGTTGAGACCCTCCAATATTGCCTGAGGAGCCAAGTTCATCTCATCGAGTAACACCCAATGACCCTCTTGTAAAGCTCTGAGGAACTCTGCGTCCTTCCAAGCGAAAGCTCCGGGGCCGCCACCTTCTACAGGGAGGTCGGAACCAAACAAATCGATAAGGTCTGTTTGGTCTGAAAGATTGATCCGAGCCAAATGGTGACCAGTGATATTTGCAAGGGCGGAAACCAAGCTTGTTTTGCCCACACCTGGACTCCCTTCTAGAAGGATAGGCTTCAACACTTGACATGCCCTCACAACACGCATTGCGTTGTCCAGTGTAGTAGGCGCTCGTAAGTTGAAAACATGTTGCACGGACGTCTTTGGTCCCTTGGGAATGACAAAGGGCCCGATTTGAACGATTTCTGTGTCCACTCGCACCTGAGGAGCGGTACTGATATTGCCTTCCAGGGGCACGAGTCGGTTAAGAACCGATTTACCAGCACTTTTTACCCGAGACAAAGCCTCAGCAGAATAAGCCGAGAATTGGGGGAAAGCACCAAGTCCATCCAGATAGGTCATATGAGCAGCGTGATGCTGACACACAAAGGTCAATAAAATGTCTGCAAGAAGAAAAATGGCCTACAAATATCTCACTGAACCGCATCTCCATATGTTGAAGCTGACCTATTGAATTGGAAAAGTTAACCCATGCCTAGGGAATATAACGTCAGGCAGGTAACGGCTTAGAACAGAGAAACTTGTACCAAAATGTCACGAAGGGCAATTAGAGACCGGTCAGACGCCTGAATGCTTAGCCATTCTACGAAATCGAGGAGGGGTTCCGTATAGGACTGCATCTCGTTATGCCTCCAAAGGCTTCGTAATATGACTTCAAGATCTCGACGATCTTCGACAAGTGGTACCCATATTTCAGTGAACCGATTCCGCAAGGCGGGTGATAATTCTTTTTTACCATAGTCTCCTCCAGGATTCATAGTTGCAGCAAGTCTGAAACCAATATCAGCTTCAATATGAGCCGCGTCCGTACTATCACCGCCGCGTTCAGCTAAGACAATGGTTCGAGCAGGTTCGAGTACGCTGTTCAAGCGTTCCAGGACCGAGTCGTCCGCTAATGATATCTCATCAAGAAGAAAAATTTCCCCATCCTGCATAGCGCGTACGAGGGGTCCATCGTGCCATTCAAACATGGCCGCCGTTCCGCGTAGCCTGATCCTGACATCCTCGAGGGTACGTGAAAATGAAGATTGTGGGGAAGACTTCAAAAGACCTTCAAGAAGTGAGGAAATCCTTTCGAGGTCCGAAGGTACGTCTGATATACCCAGTTGTGTAAGCACGGCAGTGGCTTCGCGAACAGCGTTGGCTTCCAGCGTGGTTCTGTTGCGAACGGGCCTCAGCCCACCGATAAGGTCGGCAGTCTCGGTATTTTGATGGCAATTGACAGTATGGAGACATTTTGACATGGCTTCCGCGTACACTTGACAAACAGAGGTCTTTCCTGACCCAGTTTCTCCGACAAGCAGAATAGGTTCTTTAAAACGCAAGGCCCGCGCAACCAGAACAAATAGACGCTTCATGGCTCCTGTCCATACCAATTGAGACGACAGCGGTACAGGACATCCGAGGATAGATGCGTGATCGACTTCAGTGTTTGTGATGTCGTACAAGGAACTTTCATCGATGCGAACGTTCATAATAGATTCGATAACCTCTTTAACCACAGCTTTGTCATCTGGTCGTCGAGTCCGTTCGGCAAGAAGCATGAAGCCGTTCTCAGCCAACTCTTGGTATCCAACAGCATCCCTTCCCGCCCACCTAAACAAGTCTCGCAGAGTTGCAAAACCATGCTTGCTTTCAAATACACGGCCAGACTGTCTCCGCTTCTGCAGTTCTTGGAAGACGTTGACAATACGCTGAGCGTAGGAAGGGGGAATCCTACAACGCTGACAAAGAATCGTTTCTAATTCGCCTTGGGGAACATCCTCGAAATGAACTTCTAGAAATCGATTTCTAAACGCCCTGGACAAAATTTTCCGGCCTGCGTATAAGCCAGGAGGATTCTGTGTTGCAAAGAGGAGAAAGTGAGGATGCGGTCGAATGACCTCTTGCGTCTCAGGAATGACAAGCTCCCGATTATCGTCCAGTAGTCGATTGAGAGACTCTAGTACGTCCGTTGGTGCAAGATTAAGCTCGTCTAGGACAATCCAGTCGCCATTGCGTAATGCACGCACGAGTAATCCATCTCTGAAAATGAGCTTCCCGGTAATCGGATCTGAAACATAGGTACCGAGGTATTCTTGTATATCGGTGTGCTCGTGGTTGTTGATGCGGACAAATCGGTGCCCAGTTTGTCTGGCAAGATATTCAATAGAACTCGTTTTCCCACTCGATGTAGGACCCTCTATGAGTACCGGAAAACGCCGGGTCACGATGATTCGCGCGAGATCAATCAGCTTCTTCTCAACAGAAGGCGTCAAAATATAGTCTCCTACAGGATCAACATTCAAAGGACCCTTCTCTAGGTAGAACGGGCCAAACTTGACAAACTGCTCAGGAGTAGACGGAGCAGTTGGTTCTTTTGACAGCAGTGAACCATGATTGCGAACTCCTGCAAGTATATGACGACGTGCCAATGAAGTTACCAACTCGGCGCTAGGTAGATCCAAAACCATCGTAAAGGCCATAATACAGCCTTCCCAAAGAGCTCGTCTCAAGCTGTATGCACCTGCCATGTCGGCCGCCCACATTAAAGCTCTGGTCAGAGTCCGCATGCTATAATGAGGTCTATGGTTCGATCCGTCTGCAATCCTCCGCTCCTCTGAAAGATAATTGACAGCCACGTAGAACTCCGCGATGTCCATAATGGCGCCTTTATCACCCACAGTGCAGTGACCTATGTATTTCTCTATAATGCTGAGCAGGGTATCCCGATCGGCATCAGGCGGTAGCACATCAATTTCAGTAAAACGTGACCGAATGTGAGGCGGCAAATCTTTCTTTCCTACATCAGTAGCAGGGTTCATGCACGCAAAAATGCGGAAGTCGGAATGACGAGGGATGGGCTCCAAAGATCCTTGCTCAGTCAAAGTAATGGAAGAAGTTGAGCTCTGTAATAGCCCGGAGATGCATTCCAATGTCTCTGGACTTGCGAGGTTGATTTCATCTAGTAAAATCCTTTGTAAAAGATCAGCAAATAACTATTCGGACAAAGGTTTTAGGGCTCACCAATTGCCCAACCTGAGCGCTTTGATCAATGGACCTTCAATAAATGAAAATGCAAATTTTCCCTTTTCTTGAACGTGCTGTACATCGAAGACGTGCACATCCTGTTCAAATTCTAGCCAAGTAGCTTCCGTAACGTTCAATTGACTGTTTCCTGTATCAATTTTTCTCCGTTTGCGTGGAGCATGCTGATAATCTGTGCCGTGATCAGGACTACAGAAGGGATTTCAGTTCTGTAATCGCTCCATAGAATGTAGCAACCAACAGTGAATCTCTTTCGTCGTTGCGTGCATGGATTTTGTCTTTGGCCAGTCTGACAGCTTCTTTCCAAAGTGCAACAGCTCTTTTCCACTTGTTGTCGAGAACCGCTTTCCTGACCGATTCTTCAAATTTAGCATTCTTTTTTCTACTAAATGTTCCTTCGAAAAGTTGTGCGAATCTCGTCTGCAGCTCTGAACCAGGTATGCGAGCATCTACAGGTTTGAACCCACCCAACAGGTCGGATGACTCTGTCTGATTGGATAGATTTAATGAAATGAGAGGTTTCCTGAGAATTGAGGCGAGATATGTGATGACGCTGGTCTTGCCGGTACCAGTTTCCCCAGTCAAGAGAACAGGTTCGCCTAGGATTATCGCGTTGGATAATCGGAAGAGTAATGATATGGCAGGTTTATGCAGAGCAAATGGCCGAGACGTGGGAACCACTCTTTCCTTGTCCTGCGTTGCAGGCATGCGGTTACGTCCAACGCGTAGAGCAACAGTGCGACCGTTTACGTCTTTTTCAATGTCAATTTCAGGGACGCGGTCGTATAAAATCCAAGACTGCCGCTCCAAAGACAGATCTAGTTGTTCACCAACGATGGAGGCAACACGTTCTGTGTGAAGTCGCGCCGCAGCAGTGAGAATCCCCGAACCAAAGAACACGTCACGAGCTTCCAGATATATTTCTTCGCGTAATGTGGGGTTGGAAACAATGGCAGATAGTCTAACTTCATGATGTGGTTCATCAACGTTCATGTTTGGACTAGGTTGTGGAAGGAGTTTGGCAAAACGAGCACAAAACTTGTCCAACTCTCTTGTACCAACAGCACGAGAAGTTGATGACGTGACTCCGATTGCACGGATGCTGTCCCAGAGTCCAATCGCAGCCTTTGCGGAGGCCCCTATCAAACAAGGAAATCTAGAATGAATGATCAATCGCAGCTCATCTCGTCTTGGCGGTGGGTTGGTCACTTCGTGAAATTTGTGAGCACCAAAAAACGTGGGTTTTGGGTAGTTCCCGTCAGTACTACGTGCGATGGAACGGGTAGCGAATATCGCGAAATGTTCGCTTGCCTCAATCAGACCTTGACCTGGCACTTGCATGAATGCACGCCTCCCTATGACTTGTGCTGTGCTGAAGGACTCTACAAGCGGTTTGAGGACGCCTAATACTTCATTGCTACCTCGGTCTATGTCTTTCAACACAACCCATTTCCCATGTTTCATGGCACGTACTAAGACACCTTCCGTCCAATCAAAATTTCCTGGTTTTGAGGTGGAAGAAATGTACGATCCCAGGAGTGAACGCGGGTCTAATGATGTATCTGCAAGGTGGATGGTAATGATCTGGTTCTCTACAGCAGGGTGAAGAACGCCAGCAAGGTAAGACAGTATCAAAGACTTTCCAGAAGATGGCGCGGATGTTAGTAGAACTGGGAATCTAAGGGACACGTGCAGAGCGACTTGGCGCAGGGTCTGTATAGCACTAGGGGTCATGACCAGCGTAGAAGGTGGCGCAGAAGCAAGCTGATTTCGGAGCAGAAATACTCCATGTACGTTGGCTGTAAAGGGGCTAAAAAACAGTCAATGATGGACGACAAAAGCCAACGAGTCATACCTCAATTCTTCCACAGAAATTGGTTCAAAGATTTCGCCAGCTTCGTTGTAATAATAATCCGGGGTCTCTTGCACGACAGAATTACGAGCATCTGAGATTCTCTTTACCTCAAACGCAGGAAAAGCCCACCCGTCCATCTGCAGCACAGCTCCGCCTATATCCAGACCGTAAGTTATCGGGCAATCCACCTCGGATGCTTCTCCAATCACTTGTTTTTCCATTTTAGCTCTTTCCGCTTCACCCATTCCACTTTGCAAGCTATAACATCTGATAGCTAGAAATCGAACACCAGTATCTGAATGTGGAGTGCGTATGAGCCTCACCAATGGCAACAAAGGCCATAATAAGGTGTCCGGAAGTGCACGATTTGCCTGTAAAATGCGGTAATACGCGAGCAGCAGAAAATGCAGATGTTGTCCATCAATGGATTCCAGAGATGGAGACGACAGGATGTACGCAAGCGGACCATCCTCGTGGTATGCTTCTTGTAGAAATACGGACAAAATGCTGCCTGAAATTCAACAAACCCATCAAAAGCAAACATATAACGAGTTGCTTACGGAAAGAGTTCTTGGTGCGGTTCTAACAGCAAACATAACGCAATGAATTTTCGGTCGATATTTTGGTTATCGAGAAGCCACCGTGCACATAAGTCAAACAGTATTGGCCTAAATATCTGGGCAACATGAAGCGTGAGAGAAGGTACGGCGAGAATATGTGATAAGGTATCCAAAAGTTCAGATCGCGATGACCAATTTTGCAGGGAGCGAGTGAAGGGGGACTCTGCTGGAATTTTAGAGAGCAGAACGCGTATTTGACGAGCAAGATTGATTGTCAGGGGATCTTTTATGTCTGGCCCAGACATTTTTGATGACTGTGGTAGATCCTGATGCGTTTTGAAAGAGAGTCGACAAGCCATCTGAAAATGCTGTTCGGGTTTTGCCGAAACCAGTCTTAATATGGACATTTGCTTAGTTGCTATCTTTGATTTTAAAATCTATGAACTGATCAATGGCATCCGATTCACAGATACTCTCTCTTGCAGGAAAGGGCCTCAAGCTACACACAAGAGAGGACATAGAACCCTGGTTACAAGATGTTGATCCTACGATAATTGAAGAAGTTCATTTTGGTGGAAATACAATTGGAGTCGAAGCTGCCGAAGCTCTGGCAGGGTTTCTCGATAAAACAACGTCTCTCAAAGTAAGTCTGAACTGTGATTCATGAATGTGAATACTCGACGAAACGATGTAGATCGCGGATTTTGCGGATATTTTTACCGGCCGTTTGATATCCGAAATTCCTCTCGCGCTATCCGCGATTTGCGATGCCTTGAAAGACAAAACATCTCTCGTCGAGATCAACCTAAGCGACAATGCATTTGGTGGTCGCTCAGTTGATCCCATGGTTCCCTTCCTCACACATAACCGCAGCTTTCAAATCCTTAAATTGAATAACAACGGTCTCGGACCTGCAGGAGGTGCTACTATCGCTAATGCGCTATTAGAATCTGCGAAGCTAAGCAAAGCGGAAGGGAAATCCTCAAACCTGCGTACCGTCATCTGTGGTCGCAATCGGCTGGAAGATGGCTCCGCTTCCGCTTGGGCCGAAGCTTTTGCAGCACACGGGTCATTAGTTGAAGTTCAATTGCCACAAAATGGTATCAGAATGGACGGGATCGCGTCTCTTGCGCATGGATTGGCCAAATGCCCTCATTTAGAGTATCTGGATCTTCAAGATAACACGTTCTCACAAGTCGGATCCAAAGCCATGGCAAAGTCATTACTGGTGTGGCATGACCTGCGGGTTTTGAATTTGTCGGATTGTGTGCTTGCGGAGGAAGGAGAGGGTGTTTCGCCTGTGATAGAAACCATAGCGAAAGGATCAAATCCAAAATTACAGACGTTACAGCTCCAGAACAATAACCTGGAGACCAGATCGTTCGCTCTTCTTGCAGAAGGCGTTCCAAAATTAACTCATCTGATGTTTCTGGAGTTGCAGTGGAATGAAGTGGATGATGAAGACGATGAAGGGCTGCAAAACTTGCTCGACAGTTTCAGACAAAGAGGTGGAAAGGTATACCTTAATGATGAGGACGAAGAGGACGACGTCGGAAGTGGCGCAGAAGCTGAAGCTGACGAAACCGGAGAAACAACAGAAGTCGAGGAGAAAGGGACCGACGGCCTAGCTGACCTTATGAGTAAGGTATCCATTAACTAACCTAGATACCTTCTCCTTTTCTTTACACGGGATGGGGTATAGTGATACCGTTGTCTTGAAATTATCAGGGTTCAGTCATCGATTAATATTATCGAGACGTACATCACGGTTGTAGACTTCACATATACACGGCTTGTGTAAGATTGCTCCATGTTTACTCGAAACATCATTGTGGCTTGCATACGACCCACTTTCCTTGCATTCCTTCCTTTGCCTTAATATGACCTTCCTTCGACTTTTCTTCCAACCAGTCATCTGGACTTTCATAGGATGACCCAGTGATGGAGGGTTGAAGCAGCAACGACCTCCTTAACCAGTCTGCAGTATCTGTCGAGTCTGAGCACGTCATTTCACGATATGCAGTTCGGATGATAAGCCATGACCGGAGGCGTGTTTTGCTGCGCAACGCATCGATTAGAGTAAGAATTGCCGCATTAGAGGTATTCACAATCTGGCAATCTTTTGTCGATAATGTGTCGCCTAGCAGCGGCAAAAGTTGGGTAGAACAAGTCAGAAGCTCGACTTTGGCATAATTGCATGATCTCAGAGCAATAGCCAAGGAGGAGATCCAAATATAGTGTGCAGAGTCTCGAGGAAAGACTGATGATGGAAAAAACCGCAACTGGTCACGGAAAGCGCCTTGTGAAGGGTGAAATGAAGAAATTCTATGGAGCAAGGCAATAAGTATTGATAAAAAGCGATCAGCTGTCGCAAGTGGAGTCGTGGTTGGAAGGTAAAAGTTGGGAAGCAGATAAGCGAGAGTTGAGGTGACTTGTACAGGCGATTCGAATATCGTGGTCAGACGCAGCGATTCTTCAAAAACTGCATTCGGAAAATCAGGATAATAACAGCTACGTTGTAACTTCAACAAACCTTCCAATGCAAACGAATCCGTGCGTTTCGAAGCCACGATGCCCTCTCTTAGTTTGCCTTGAAGGAGATCAGACGGCGTTCGGGCGAGGTGGTTGTAAACTTACGAATAAGTATCAAGACATTAGTTCTGGCCTCTTCTCGTTGCGTTGATGTGAAGCAACCAAACGGGAACCGTTGCCAATATTCATCAAGCTTTCAGATCGAAAGGTCGATATATTGACAACCATCAATAAAACATGTCCCTTACTTTCGTCCGAATAAATCTCCAGTATTCTTGTTGAGTTCTGATATCTTTCAGTCTACAGAACTATCTGTAATCAGACTCACAACAGGTGGACTGTAAAGAATGACTAACGCATCTCCATCCTTTTCCAGCCCACCGCTTCGACTGATAGAGGCAACAGATTCTATTTGACGCTTCTCGGGTCGTGATTGCACTCTAGTCTTGCCCTGGCGTGGCCTTTGAATACGTTGAGCGGTAGAGGACATTTTGTTTGCCCACTTGTAAAATGTAATGAATCGTGTGGATGTCGGAAGAACAAACCGATAAATTCGCGTCTGTCACCTGTCACGTTCATCCTTCCGCCGAACCCTGACTTCCCCTCACTCATTCAGGCCTGCAAATGAGCGTGCGTTCTTATCCTTGACAAACGTATGCTACCATATACGAACTTTCTTATAATCTATGCAGACTTCTGCTGTGCCAATGGACGAAGATGTTCTTAGTGACGTTGTGCCATCCAATATCGTGTCGCGTCAAGTAAGTCAGACAAACTTCTTTATATCAGGTCCCAAAGATTTCACCATCTTGCCTCAGCCTAGTGAAGGAGCCGACGGCGAGAGCGAGTACGTTGAGGATGGAGATCCCAGCGAGCAAGAGCGGGATGAACTCCAGAGCGAGAGTGAGCAAGTGCCGGCGAGTGGTGATATCTTCGCGTTCAGTTGCATGAAGTTGATGATCGTTATTTGTTTAAAGGATACACAACAAGCTACACCATCTAAGCTTGCACGACAACAGATCACGGCAGAGCGGAAACAAAAGAAACAGAAACGTAAAGCAGATGAAAGCAACCTCCAGGCTAAGAGGCAGGAGATGGATAAAAATAAGGTGTATAATAATGGTGTTCTGTTCATGTTTGTAAAATTCTCAGTTTTTCTTGTAGATCACGGATGCTGTGAAACGGTATTCCTATCTCCTTGGCCAAACAGAGCTGTTCAAGCATTTTGTGGATATTAAGGTAAGCCTTGTCCTTATTTGCTACTATAAAGAGCACTAATTGGATCCAAATCTTTCAGAAAGCCCGTGATCCCCAATATGCTGCTCTATTTGATGCTCAGCCAAAGCCTAAGGGTAGAGGGAGAAAAAAAGCTGTGTAGGTCATCTGAGATTGCACGCTCTACCATGCTCAACCTCCACGGCAGCGATAACAGTGCTCGGCACCGTAAATCTGAAAAGGAAGAAGACGAGGAGATGTTGAAAGGCGGGGAATTCGCTGCTGAGTCTGACGATCAACCTTTTGTTTTCGAGGAATCCCCAATATGTCGGTCACTATTCAGACTTGATTAATCCTTTTGGTTGATCATTTCATTTCATAGTCATCCACGGTACGATGCGGTCGTATCAGCTGCAAGGTCTTAATTGGATGGTCTCTCTGCATCATAATGGCTTGAATGGGATTTTGGCTGATGAAATGGTTTTATCACTCTGTTGTTATTCGACGAGTATTATTGATACAAGTCTTTCTAGGGTCTTGGCAAAACTTTACAAACGATCTCCTTTTTGTCATACTTGAAGCATTACCGCGACAATCATGGACCACATCTCATCGTCGTTCCTAAAACAACTCTTCAAAACTGGGCGCGGGAATTTGAAATGTGGACGCCAGATTTCAATATCGCAGTCCTGACGGGGACCAAAGATGAGCGTGCCGAAATTATTTCCAGCCGGCTTTTACCCCAGGACTTTGAAGTTTGTATTACCACTTATGAGCTGTGTTTAATCGAGAAGTCCGCCCTCAAGAAATTCTCATTCGAGTACATCGTTATCGACGAAGCGCACCGCATCAAGAATGTAGATTCGATCCTTTCACAGATCGTCCGGTCTTTCACTTCCCGCGGTCGTTTGCTCATTACTGGAACTCCTTTGCAGAATAACTTGAAGGAATTGTTTGCCCTGCTAAATTTCATATGTCCAGAAATTTTCTCTGAGTATGCTGATTTGGAGAGCTTCTTGCACAAAGATGAAGAGGGCGGCGATGCTGACGAAGAAAAGAGTAAGAAAGTTGTGGAAGCTTTGCATAAAATTCTTCGTCCATTTTTGTTGAGGCGTGTCAAGTCTGATGTCGAGAAAAGCTTGTTACCCAGTACGTCCAGTAGTCTTTCAGACCGGAAAGGATATTCAACTTCTGACAGAGAAGGAGATCAATATTTATGTTGGTCTCACTGAAATGCAGCGTAAATGGTATCGCTCAGTTCTTGAAAAAGACATTGATGCCGTTAACGGTGCGTACATATTTCGTATCACTACCTACTATAACTGATAACTGACTTGGCGATGCAGGCCTAACTGGCAAGAAGGAGGGCAAGACACGATTGATGAACATGGTTATGCAGGTCAATGCGAGTTTACCCTGATTCGTTCCCCATCTCATTGTTATCTAGCTTCGTAAAGTTACTTGCCATCCCTATCTTTTCGATGGCGCAGTAAGTGTGTCTCCAACCTGCTTACACATTGTCTTCACTTTTTCTCTAGGAACCTGGTCCACCTTATACTACAGATGTCCATCTTATTGAAAACTGTGGCAAGATGGTTATTCTGGACAAACTCCTGGCTTCACTCAAAGCGAAAGGTTCCAGAGTGCTTATCTTCAGCCAGATGAGTCGGATGCTAGATATTATGGAGGACTACTGCCTGTTCAGACAATACAGTAGGCGAACGCTAGTTATACATATATTCTTGCATACTTATATTTTCCATAATAGAGTATTGCCGAATCGATGGTAGTACTGCTCATGAGGATCGCATTACTGCCATGGATGAGTATAACAGAGAGGGCAGCGAGAGATTCATATTTCTTCTGACGACTCGTGCGGGCGGCTTGGGCATCAACTTGACTTCCGCAGATGTTGTTATTTTGTATGATAGTGATTGGTTCGTTATCTTCCCACCAGACACAACTAGGATCACTTATGTACATCAATCATTAGGAACCCTCAGGCGGATCTGCAAGCAATGGACCGTGCACATCGGATAGGACAAACAAAGCAAGTTTACGTGTTTCGGTTCATCACTGAAGGTAGTGTTGAAGAACGAATGCTGGAGAGGGCAGCCCAGAAGCTACGTCTCGATCAACTCGTAATTCAACAAGGCCGCGCACAAGCGACTAAAGGTCCCATTTTTTGAATATCTGTATTGTGTCTGGTAGTAACACTTCACTTTTTACAGCCGCCAATAAGGACGAACTTCTAGAGATGATAGCTCACGGAGCGGAGAAGATTGTCAATTCTGGAGATGAGTAGGTGGTATTCATATGTTGGATATGTACGGTTACTGAGTAGGTTTTCATAGCTTGATGATCAACGATGACATCGATGCTATTATCCAGCGTGGCGAAGAACGCACGACAGTGCTCAATTCCAAATACGAAGGTCTTACTTTTGAAGATTTGAGCAACTTCAAGTCGGAAGCTTCAGTTCAACAATGGGAAGGAGAAGATTTCCGTTCTGTGAGTAGTGAAGTACAGATATACCTTACATTTGCAATGACGCAGTTACTCGTTGTAGCGCAAGCAGTTGAATTTCAATATGCTGTCCATGCCGAAACGAGAGCGCAAGACGAACTACTCTGTCGATGCTTATTACAAGGATGCGATGCGCATTGGGCCAAGCAAAACAGAGAAAGCACCGAAGTTGCCTCGCGCGCCCAAACAGATTCAAATGTTGGCCGACCTCTTATTCCCTTCGTTTCAATACTAATGTATTTGAACACATAGCAATGATTTCCAGTTCTTCCCTCCGAAGCTCGCGGAACTTCAAGAACGAGAGCTTGCGGCATTCAAGGTTCGATTAAGTATCTACTCTAATCAATTCGACGCTCATTTTCTCCTAGAAACTGAACGAGATCCCTGCGTCGGTCAAGGAAGCGGGCCCAGATGACTCACCTGAAGAACTTGAAAAGGAAAGACAAGCGGCTCAAGAAATTATCGACAACGGCAAGTTTACCACTGACTACTTGCACCTTGTATTGACGTCGTCCCCGATCAGCTGAACCTCTAACAGAGGAGGAGCAAGCGGAGAAAGAGGCATTAATCAAAAAGGGTTTCGAACACTGGAGTAAACGTGACTTCCAGCAATTGATTCGTGCTTTGGAGACATATGGCTGGTGAGTTGATTCTTGACTGATTTCAATTTCTGTAACATGAATCTTGTCCAGGACCGATGACTACGACCTTCTTTCCGCTGAGATTCAAGATAAGAGCCCAGATGATATTGCTGCATATTATCCCGTATTCCGGAAGAAGTGGAAGACATTAGCTGGTATGTGCTCATGTCTTCATGCTTCCAGGTAGGTTGACTGAGACTTTTGTGACCAACTAGATTATCCAAGGATCGCAGCCCGAATACAAGAGGGAGAAGCAAAGCGAAATAAACGGTCTAATCTTGAGTCTCTCCTCGCCAAGAAGATAGAATCGGTACATTATCCCATGCAGGAGCTAGAACTGAATTATCCGACGACAAAAGGAAAAGTGTATAGCGAAGAAGAAGACAGGTACCTTTTGTGCCGGCTAAACCATTATGGAATGCAGGTAGAAGACGTGTACGAGCGGATCAAGAGGGATATTACAGAGTTCCCTGTGTTTAGGTTTGACTGGTTCTTCAAGAGTCGAAGTCCCCAAGAGTTGGCGCGGAGATGCACAACGCTACTTACTATGATTGAGAAGGAGGCGGAGGCTGATGAATCGGCCACGCCAGCTGCAAAGAAACCTGCCGGGGGCAACAGGGGAAAGGTTAGCTTTTTCTTCTTTGAGATTATGGTTCTTTTTGACAGATGTTTGCGCATCTAGAAACGCGTAATTGATGAAGTCCAGAAGGAAGAAAAGGCGACAACGAAGGTTTCGAGGTCAAGCACGCCTTCCACAAGTACGGGCGCAGCGGGAACGAGAAAGAGACAGAAAAAGGCCTAATTGTCGATCATATTGTCTGATATTTACTCATTCATACCTTAATTTTCTGTTCTCGGCAGATTCTCTCATTATATTATTAAGATGGAAAGTTCGCGAAAAACAGGCATCCTACTCCTACCAACTATCGAGCGCGTTGGCCAAAAGAATTGTCCCAAGAAACAAGCAATAACTACACAAACACTCGACGAGGGAGTAAGAGACGTAAAAGAAAGTTGTGTGCGTTAGTTGAGCGTAGAAGGCAGAATTAGAATCAAAAGGAGACGGATATGAGGAACGCTGCGATTACTGAGAAGATACATAGGTATAAGAGCGAGCGAGGGATAGATTTTATATCTGTAGAAAATAAGTTCATGGTTACAAGGATCATAAAGTGGCATACCAGCGACGATCTACATTTACTGAGTCGGCTCGATTGATCTAGAATCGTATTTACCCTGGTAGGGCGCACTTGACAGCGAGTCCACTTGGAGGTTTGACCTAGATCGGACCAGTATTTCGGATGCAACATCTCCACCATATTGCTCGGCCAATCGGCTGTAAGGGGTGAAACGTTAACAACGAATAAAAGGGTAACGAACGAGGACATACTTGGCGTAGTTGTCCATGATGACAGCCATACTATTCATGCTGAGACGGTAGGCTTTTGGAGTCATTCCCTTGCCGAAACGATAGGTGACATGATTGGAGCACAACAAAGCGGCGGCCATGATAAATATCTGCAAAGGAACAAGGGCGAACGATATAGTGTACCAGCGCTCAAGAACGATACGTGCGTAACGGATGTATGGACCCTTGCATCCGGGAAGGGTGCTTCTGGCATAACAAGTCTGGGTGACGGTAGCTTCAACAAAGGGGCTGAAATAACCGCAACACTCCAATTGATTCTGGATTGAGAGTCGACCCGAGACACCTAGATCCTGAGACCACTGTTTGTTGAGTTTGCCATCAAGATTAAATGTTCTCTTTTTGTAGGTGATGTAGCCAGGTGTGATGAGGAAAGCAAAACATATCCACAGTGCGAATGTGTAAACGGCAAGGAAAGACCGGTTGTTGAGGAGGATCCCCGACCAGCCGATCATAGAAGTTACAACACCACAAGCACCAGCGATGGTTGAGATGATGAGCTCTTCCGTATTTCCTACACGAACCACGTCTGCCTTGTCCCATACAAGGAACCAGGTGAGAAGACAAAATATGAGAGCAGTGAGGGAGTATATGGTCAACTGAGGGAAGGTTAGAGGAGTTTGATAAAATGAGAATCGTCAGCTTAGGGACAAACTGACCAGACAGTTGGCAAAAAACAGAATCCACTTGAACCTAGTCCACCGCATCTTTCTCCGACCGTTTTCGCCGCCAAACAAACCGCCCTGAACCCCGTCGTAGTCTTCGTCGCCATTACCAGGCATACGAGCTTCGTTCGCCCTGAAAGCTTCTCGACCCCCACCACGTTTAGGGACAGCGATTTTCTTTGCATTTCTTCTCCTCGAGACCAACTGGCCAGAGAACTTTGCGGGGAGGTAGTTTACACTGAGTGACGGACTTGAACGGCCATCGGCGGTGGTTAACAATGGACTGTTGGGTGACAGCGAGCGAAGAGAGTTTGATGAGGCGAAGGGCGCGCTCGGCGGAAGAAATTCCTCTGTCATCAAGGATGCCGGCTAGTGGAGAGGAAGATGAGAAGGAGAGGAGAGTGAGTGGGATGGCACGAACGGGAGGAGGATCCCTATGGTAATAACTGCTCACGTCGTAAAAACCACGACGATCATCGCCTCCGTAACCAGCCGTTCCCTGAGAACTCGAATATCTTCAATGGCGTCAGTAACGTTGCGCGCTCGGCCCCTCTCTCCCCTCCACACAACTGGATTTGCTTGTTACTTACGGGTTATTGTGTTCTAATAGCTGCAATCGTCGTTAAGCTGCCACGTCGGCTCTGTTGGTTTTCTTTAGGCACTCACTGATGCCCCCGACACGTTCCACGCTTCCTGGCCCAGCTCCTGTTTCCTAGCCATATTTTATACGAGGTATACAGTTATACAGGATGGTCGTCCTCAAGGGTGGTTTCCGCAGTTACAAAGTAAGAAGCAACGCTATAGGCTCGGACGAAATTCTACCGTAACCGGAACATTGCTCCTCGCGACGTTGCCGTCTTGCCCCACATGACCGCCATCATTACTGTTGGGCGTAGCCGTGGATCACACCAAGAGATCACTGCTCCACTCAAAAGGATTCCTGGGATACATATATAGAGGACCAGGGTGACCGGCCCAAGCTATAATGGTACCATTTCCAATATCTCAGTGCACTACCATAACGGTTTATGAAATGATTCGACACAGCCGATTGATCTTCAGCAAGCAGCAATCACAGGCCTCCGTCTGCTTGAACGTCGGGGATCAGCTTTGTTATACGCTCCTCGTTAATTATTTACTCCATCGATCAAAGACTGTTGATTACATACCCCCTCACTAGCTTCACCGCAGAAACTCTTGGAATCCTTGGGCATGACAGCGGGATGGATGATGATGAATTCCTGTCTTGTGTACTGTTGCGCGACCATAAGCTAAGCTGGACAACAATAAGTAAACACGCATAGAGAAGCTGTAGGCTCTCAATCTAATATACTATCACCATCTAGTTCTGAGGTCGTCACAGTCTCAAACTTGATGGAAATTGAATATTTGAAGCAATATTAAAGTACTTGATACCCGGATAATAAAGTCTTCAATCAACACTTGAAGACTTTACGCTAATTCATGGCAATTGTGCAAAATGTACGCCGTTGAAGCTCTTCATTTAGGACGTGGCCTCGCCGCAGGCTTGTCACGTTGGAGGTAATGCCATTAATTCATCCACCCGCAGTACGATAAGCATTTAAAGATTCAATACCTGAACTCTTTTTGGCCGTGGCCCATCTACACATCTGGTGATAACAGTATTTCTACCACTACCAGCGTCGTTTACCTCACACCTCTCACACGCGGCCGGTTCACACGGTCGCTCACTGATTCTTGATTCTTGCGTTATGACAGACAAAGAAGACTCGGCGCGACCAGCCAAGCGTCTACGTACAGAACCACACGACCAAAATGGATCCGCTCCTCTTCCACCACTCTCACTATCCATCATCGGCGTCGAACCTGTGGACGAATTCATCCGCGAAGTCGCCGACTTCGTGTACCACATGATCTCGACACGACCTCCAGATTTTGCGCAAGGCACCGTCGAAGTCGAAGCAAAGATTGGCATACTGCGAGATAGAACATCAGGCCAGAGACTTGCGTTACCTGTTATGACCGAAACGAGTGAGTCTTGCCCTCAAAACTATGGTCCAAAACCTTTCCCCCTCCTTTGTCTCCTTCCTGCAACAAGTGCGTTTATGGCTGACGCGTTCCTCCATGGCATAGTCCTAGCACCAAATTTTTCAGAGTTCAGGTTTGAATCCAACATGACTTTGGTGAGTCGGACAACAAAATACAAATAAATCGTCTTCTCTGAGTCGGCTGCTCTATTCTTGCATCTCGAAACAAGAAACAACACCAACATCTCAACACTCTTCTCAACAAGCTGCAAACATCTCCCCCTTCAACCGTATCCACATATCTAAGCTACAACCACCTTCACCTAGTCGACTCTTTCTACTCTGCCGCCCCGGACCCTGCGTCGGGATTCGGCCACCACGAGAAGATCCGCGTGACAAGGGACGAGACGACAGGCACTGTCACCGAATGCGTGCGCAAAATTCGTCTCGGGGATCTCAACGTCTATTGTCCAAAACGAGTGGCTGATTGGAGAATTTCCGTCAATGTTGAGATTCCAGGCAAGTTTCTTCCTTTCCATAATTGCCCACGTCGGTTTAAATTATATGTATATGTTAGCTAAACACCCACTGGGCTCTCCAACGCACACAAGAAGAAAGGATCGAATGAGCTACTCGCATGAAGAATTCAAGATCGATTTGACGCAGGTCACGGCTGCTGCAGGCGGAAATATAAAAGTTCGTTTGGTATCTAGTAATCTATGATATCTATCTGCTTATCTATCGAATTGATAGGACATTATGCACGAGCTGGAAGTCGAGTTCGCCCGACCTGCGTTACTAATATCCACAGCAGCGAACCGCGGTAAATCTGAGGTTTCTGAACATGAGAGAAGTGCATTCGACGAGCTGATACGCGCCTTTGTCAATAACGCACGTACCCTTGTTCGCAACGTGGGCGTGGATTAATATACCCAGTATTGTTCAACACGTCGGCATAATTTTGGTTAGGCATCAAGTAGATAGCATAAACCATCCCTCGGCGGCTACATTTAGTATAGAATTTAATTCCCCTCTTTCAAGGACAACCCAGCCAAATACCTAGTACAAACAACAGGAATACATGAAGCTACAAACCAACAATCTCGACCATATCTCCATCTTCCAGATCCGCATCTCCAATCTCAGTCTCGTTACTCATCTTGTCGCCGTCAATCATAAGCCTTGGTCCTGCAACGCCGACTACCAAACTCTTCCTTCCACCCCGTCTCTTATTTGTCTTCACTGCCGCGCTTCGGTCCTCTTCAAGATATTTATCCGCCAATCCTGCTTTCTTCAGAAAGGCTTTGACTATAGCTCCGCATTTGGTGCTCGGCCGCACAGTGAGAATAATATCTTTAGGTGCTTTTGCAGAGCGGAGGGTGAGCTTAAATGTATCTGAGGCACCCTGAGGACCTTCAGATGTGGATCGTACGTCGTCGGAATCAGACTCAGAACCCCCATCTTCGGAGACCATTTCGGCGCTTGGGCCTTGCGAAGAATGATCGACGGTCGTGAAACGGATATTGTTCGTACGCATATACTCAAAGGTCCGTTTATCACATGCATCTGCATATTAGAGTTTAGGTGAGAAGCCCTCCATAAGGAGATAATAGGCGTCTTGCCTAGTTCGCCTGCAGTCCAGATGTCCATACTTGCAGGGGATACGGAAGAATATATTCTTCGACCTTTGTAACTCATAACAAGATCGTCAACTAATGTCTGAGTACTATCGGCAGTCTCGTCAAATATTTGACGGAAAGTGTCGTTCTGCAATGCTTATTCACTGTACTGATAGAGTAACAAATAACTGGATGCGTACCTGTCTCACTGAGAAATCCCATACATGCGCTTGACCAGTCTTGTTCAATGGATGGGGCTTCCAGCGCACTCGGATGGACACCATGTGCCCTTCGCTTGTCTGAAGACTAATCTGATTTGAAGAGGAACGGATATAGTTCTGAGGTTTGGCTGGACCTGAAGTCAGCTCAATGTCCGTTGAGTCCTCCCCCGAGTCTGTAGCTCTCTTTGGTGAGGTGGCTCTGCGTGTAGTTATACCCAACGTATCTCTAAAATGCATGTGAGTGGCTAAATTATGATTAGAGTCAAGTTTTTGGCATGGCTCACCGGACGAGAACCCTTGCTGCTTGCTTCTGAGCGAATGTCAGTTGCGGAGGAGGGGTTATAGACCGTGACCGACTGCGTTTGAGATTCTTTGAAGAACGGTTCAACAATTTAGGTCTTGACCTTTGATCCTCATCAGAACTATCTTCGTACAGATCGACAACCTCATCTTCCCGAGCATCGACGGCGGTGAGCCTGTTCAGTAAGTGACATTAGTTAATGGTTTGCAACAATGTTGTGACATTTAGATCATGGGATGACTCGTTGGCATTGTTGTGCCAACAGACTTGGGGTCGAACGTAGAGTCACGTACCTAGCTCTTGCCTGGGGTAGCGTCCAGCTTGGCAACGAATTATGATTGGCAGCTTTCTTGCGGTTCTTGCGTGGCGAGTCATCCACGTTTATATCTGGATCAACAACAACAACCTCTGCATTCATGCAAATCGCATGAGATATCATCGAGCCAGAATAAAGCAACAGGCGGGGCGCTACCTTCAGAACGCTTGTTCAACTCTTTCCAAGTTTGAGCAGTCAAGTGCTTGTTTCTCAGAAAAAGATTATCTTCGTCGTCTTTGGTGATTAACGAGGATCCTGCAGCGGCAGATGAGCCCGATGGCTGGTCTGCTGGAGTTGTGCGAGGCTTCGGCCTTGGTCTGGGGCGTGGAGGCATGATACTATGTGAGAGGAGAGTATGTTCTGGCCGTAATGCAGCGGAAGCTTCGAAGTCTTTAAGACGCGTGTTCGAGAAGAAGCGCGTCGCCTTCTTATATCACGATTTATTACACAGCCTCGAGTGACGTACCCACTCAGCTTTGTCTGCTTATTGTCTGTACTCTACGCTGTGCTGACAGACGTGCGTCTTCAACGGCACAAGCGCGACTCAAGTCTCAGCGTCATCTTCGAGATACTGGTTCAACTGGAGTCATGTCGCCAATACCAAATTATTGAACTCTAACGTGGATTTTGAACATCGAACATTCGGAGTGCCATTGAGCGGTATATATATTACGTTCAGGCATGTAAGTATGTAGTAGGCTTTGCCTAACCGCGGATGCTGCGAGAACGATGGCCTTGTCCACAACCGTCACCGTAAGCATCTCTACTCTTCGTCCATCTCGCCGATGACACTCTCCCATCATGGTTCCTAAGCCTACTAGGCCCGGGATGTTCTTCAAATCGTTTCACACTCGGCCTAAATGCTTACTGACTCTCCGCCGCCCCACTGAACCATTTCAGTCTCAGCAAAAGTTGCTCTTCCATTCAGCACTAGCTCAGGCACCTGGAGCAAAATAGAATATTACGCCGCATGCGGCCAGCATCAGACCAGTATAGATGTATCCGGTTCAGATGCATTTAGATGAGATAGAGTTAAATCAGCTCATGTTCTGCCGGTCCAAGTTGTTGCATGACATTCGAAGAGAGCTCGTAGATAGTGATCAGAAACTGAAGTGAATCCTTCAAGCGGGAGAATAAGATTGGTGTCTGTAACTGTAAGGACTCTTTGTGGCCCGAGTGGCATGCGGCGCAAGCAAGAACTCGCTTCACACGAATGGTCGCTCGTTCTTGCTTCTAGGTCTAAGCTAAGACCGTGTCCTTTGTTTCGAGTTGGATTTGTGCAACTTGTACCTGTTTGGCGCTGGTGACGCGACGTACAGCGCGAATATTCAGATCCCCTACGCATGGCCATCCTAGACCTCGAAGAAAGTTCTTCAGACATGCTAGAGGACCATCTTCGACCGTCAAAGAAACGAAAGATCTCTCATGATTCGGACCATTGTGAATCCCGCCAATCCTCTCCTCTTACCTCTCTTCCATCATCCCCCGTACGTCCGGCTCTGAAACCGTTACCTCCACCGCTCTTATTACTCTGGCTACCGAACCTATTATCGTTACCTCCAAATCATCACCTTCATGCAGAAAGTCTCAGGTTATCTTTGATCGCATTGCAGAAATGTCTTTTGTTGGATTCATTAGCTCCAGAGATTGAGTGCAGAGCTTGGATGGCATTGGCAGAAGTCGGAATGAAGATTATTGGAGGTGGCCTAAGTCAGAGTGAAAATAGCAATTATTTATGGGCCAAGGGTGTGGAGAAGGAGGTGAGATACATCACATTCCTATCGAGTTCAACCTTAAATTATCGTGTTTAGGTCGAGAAAGCTATAAGTAAAGGCGTATGTGCATTCTGCTGTCGTTGTGATAGGTGAACTTACTACTCTTTTAAATTCTAGGTACTATTAGCACAGACGGTCAGGTTTTGCATATATATGCGTCTCTGTCGTACTTAACCTTTCAAAGCACCCATCATTACGCGCATATAGGCATCAATTTCTCATCATTCATGCACAACTTTCTCTTTGGCAACAAAACCCCAAGTTTGCTCGTGGCATTCTCAAACGACTTTTAGCCTCATTACTCCCCTCAGACCCTCCTCAAGCACTTTATCATACTCATCTAGCCATTATTTCTCATCATTCCTCGATTCAAGGAACATACCCAGCATTAGCCGCTGTAGACGACCTCAAAAGTCTTTCGACTAAAAATCAGCATCATCACGTCACGTTATTATCTCATGTCTTGCGTCTTCGCATCTTCACGGCAGCAGGAATGTTTAATGAGGTCCACAAAGCTTCCCGTACAGCGGAAGCAGCATTGGGCTTATCCTATGATCCAGCGTCTGCTTCTAAACCCTCTTCAACGGTCGAAAGTACATTTCTGGATTTTGACGACCCATTTGAATGTGCAATGGCCCTGTATACTTTGATCATCAGCATCGTATACTACACCCATATCGGAGCTTCAGCCGAGTCTTCTCCTCGATTATCTCACCTTCATGCCTTGCTTGACGCTGGAGCTTTGAAAAAAATGCCCGATGGCGTTGTACCCGTACGTGTGTTTTAACTCTGGTGTGCTCGGATCAGTACAAACACTATTTTTGCGTTTAGATACACTTGACTACTGGCTCTCCTCTGTACATCCAAGTGACGCATCCCCGAATACTCTATTTATTAGGCTTCCTGGTTAGTAGTACGTCAAACCGAGATGCCGTAGGGAGGAAACCAAAGCGAAAGCTTTTCGCTACAGAAGGCTTGACTGCATGGGAGAGGGAAGTCAAAAAAGAAATTTTGTGTAAGGCCAATAATCGTAAATCATGCAGCTAAGCTTATACCTATCTTCCCAGATCCCCCTTGGGCTGGATTAGGCGACGCTGAAGAGATAGAAGAACGTCAGGCAAGGATTAAAGCGGACCTTCTATGCGAATTAGCTGCAGTTTCTATAATGCGAAGC
>QLOR01004773.1:0-16762 GCA_003313825.1 Sarcodon aspratus | reverse complement strand
CCGTGACGAGTCTAAATTATTCTTGTCTGGAAGGGAAAATGCTCATAGAGCTGTCCCTGCTCTTGTCTCACCGCCCATGGCGGGCTCGCCACAATCGTGAATAACGCACCCGGCGCTAATTTCTGGTGTTTCACATACTATAATATGCGTATATACGCCACGCCTCGAGGCTTCAATACAATTCATTATCACAAGAGTTCTTTCACACATTGCATGCCGGATAAGTGGGTTAAATTCATTAGATCCGTCCTTCCAACGTTAGCGATATGATTGATCCTGATAGGATAGTCGGCGGACATGTTCGTCCACGGGGACTGTATAGAAGCTCAAGTCCTGATCCGCTGCTCAAAATTCTCCGTTATGAAACCTCGGTTTATCCGCTAAAGTCTGTGGTTGCTGATAGTATTGTGACCGATCCCACTAGCATCAAACAAACAGTAATGCTCGTGTGGAAAATTTTGGGTAGGTAGAACGCACCCCCGTTATCATTTCGTAATTCTCATCTCATTGGTGTAGCGTGCATCCACTGTCTTTGGTCCCTGTACTACGGTGCACTGTGCCACATATGTTGTGAAAAGTGGATGACACAAGATTGAAAGAAATTATGATTCACTGAAATGCAGATTCAACCATCCACTCCTGCAAATTTCCCAAGCGATGCTAATGGAAGTGTCTGCGACGATGCTGCGAAGGTCTGCACACCGCTCACATCCTAGTTTACATGGCTGAATAGGATTGGTAGATCAGTAATTGTCGACAGAGATCGAGCATAATCGCAGTGCACAATACGCCAAACAGGCTATTACTCCGTGATTTTACTACTAGCGGAACGAGACTTGGATTCCTGTAAGTAGCCGCATATCACCGTATATTTCATGTTGTCCTCGTGCAATACTGATAGGTTTGGTTCTGGTTAGGATATTCACAGAACCTCTCCCACACACTGTTCTGCATCATCGCAAACGTTTTGAGTGGCAACGTCAGGACTTCAGTACCATGGCAGTCATCGTTCATTCCCACAGTCATCCAGTTTATAAGCGCCATCTAATCAGTCCGATCCGTTCATCAGTACCTCGCTACCTCGTAACCATACTCCTTGCTTTGCTACGTAAGTCCTGCGATTTCTCCAATCTTTGTGTACCTAATAGTTGTCTAAAATCCAGGCCGGGTTTATTACTCGATAATTATAACCCTTCCGACGGAACAGTTATACTGGTACACAGTACCATAATGATCGAAGCCTCAGTGGGTCACGATTGAAGGGTCGGTCGCCCGGAGACACTGCCTTCTGGCGGCAACATAATAAATATCAGGTGCTTCAAAAGGTTACACTGTATTTGATCTCTTGTGAGGTTCCATGCAGGGCTCCTGGAAGACCCCTGGGTGACTTATGCAGTGAAATTTACTACTGAAGCACAACAAATGCCACCGTTCTTTTTATCGCGGCGGGTACTTCTGAAAAGTAGTAAAGGCAGCCGAACGGGCCGGCAAACACGCGTGATGATGCCAACCAGCATGTGTGTTTAAACGTTTATGATTTGCAGCACATCAACCGTCCACACATTCTTGGGGCGGCACATGTGGGTATCCGATGACAATGGCTCCATAGTGAACGGCAACAGTTTCATCTTTCATCGCTATATAAAAGCAATGGAGTTGACCTAGGTTTACTACAAACTACGAGACTTTTTTCTAATGGTCAACTTCACTATTTATGCTGGGGGATACGTGTCCTTCATTGCATCGTTCCTCTTCGACTCCGATGCAGGTTCGCTCACCTTGTTGAACAAGAATCCGAGTGGGCAAAATCCTTCTTGGTTGGCGTCACATCCAACCAACCTGTCTCTTATTTAGTGAGTACTATTATAATGCACAGCATGGGCCATCTGTCTTATATAAATGTATAGCGCTACGAATGAAAATACCCAGGGCGCAGTACAATCCTTCCTGATTCAAAATGGGGGTGTCTTAAGCAGCCCTCTCGATACAGCCAGTTCAGGTGGTAATGGCCCTGCGTTCGCTACCTTGTTGTCAACAGGTGAAGTGGCTGTGATGAATGTTCGTCTTGCCCCGCAAATCAAACCGATCCGTTCTTAATGCTAGTCTGTCTTTTTTTTATCATCAGTATGGCTCTGGCGATGGGTTTATTCTCCCAACAAGTAATCACGGAGCAACTTTCGGGACCGCTCCGTTGATTACATTCCCCGTTCCAGCCTCTGGTGCATCTCACCCCCACATGGCTTATGAATACAAAGGAGAGGTGTTTGTTCCTGACTTGGTGCGTCTGTTTTCTCCTGATCATACAACAACTTCTCAATCCTTTTTGTATACAGGGTGCAGACACAATTTATCGATTATCAAAGGACAAGTCTTCAGGAGAATGGGCAATCAAGGCCCAGGTGCAGCAACCAGCAAAGAGCGGACCCAGGCACATCACGACCCACAACGATATCTTATATACCGTGCATGAGACTGCCAGTAGTCTTACTTCTCAAAAAATCCCCAGTTTGCAGACAAACTCGACCTCACTCATTTCCAACGAAATCATAACTCCTCCTAATTTACCGACTGGAGCTGTCATGGCTGCAGCAGAGATTCTCCTTCCTCCTGTGTCCCCTTCCTTCCCGGAGAAATACATATACGTGTCAAACCGAAACATTGGAGTTCAGGACCCCAGAGGAGATTCGATTGCGATTTATTCGTTCGACGACACAGGAAAGTTGACGTTCGTTAACCAGGTTTACACCGGTCTGGATCAAATAAGGGGAATGCAGTTTGGTGGAGAGGACAACAAGTATTTGATCGCCGGCGGTGTTGCGGGAACTGCAGGGGTCGTGATCTTTGAGAGGATTGATGGAGGCTCCAACATGACAGAAATTGTGAGGAATACTGATATACCAACAGCTACTTCATTTGTTTGGACGTGAGCTCGTCGCAGAAAGGTCTATAAGATACTTTGCTGTAGAAAACTGCCAACGGGCTGTGACTGAGGCGTACAATACGATATTGTGTAGTATGAGCAAGTCGTTTGCTTTTCAAAATAGAAAACATTATATGTCAACCGCACCCCCGAGAGTTTGGAACTGTTGACGCTAGAAACGTGATATTTTGGTGTGGGTGACAATTCGTTTACTGTGATGCGGAACGAGAGAATAAATTGCTTGATGTTAACACAAAATTCCCAGACGGTAAAGTATGTAGATTTGTCGAAAATGATATCATTGAGAAGATGTAGGAGAGCCAGAAAATAATGAGCACATGGGAGTCAGGAGGAAAAGTAAGCCGCTGCGGACTTTGGCTGTGTTTGTATACAAAGCCGAATACGTCGCCTGTCCCTCTCCAAGACTACTTCACTTGCTGTCCCACACCCTTCATCACGGTCAGCTAGACGACGATTCTCAGCCAAATCAGCTGGTTCAACTGATTCTCAAAACTCCTCGGCCGTTCTTATTGTACAGAAGAGCTACACGCATCATTCATGTATGTGGTGTTGTTGTTGAAAACAGTCATTCTGGACTTGAACTCACTATTTCTGTCTTTTACTGCTCTTTTTTCCTTGTCTATACATGTGATGAATCAGGTCTGAACCATATGATCCATATCTTCCCCGCAATGGCGCTTCCCCCAACCCATCGGGTTCTAGCGGGAACCCAAAAACTGCTGCTATTCAAGCACAGATTGACGACACAGTAGGGATTATGCGAGACAACATCACCAAGGTCGCCGAACGAGGTCAGCGGTTGGACCAATTGCAGGACAAGACAGGTATGTCCTCTTCCGCTCTCTCTGTCTTTGGAAAGCAAAAATCGTCTTCACTTGTCTCTGCCCTTCGTTCAATTATCCTTACTGACAATTATCTGGATTCTATTAGATAATTTGGCCATTTCCGCGCAGGGATTCCGAAGAGGGGCTGATCGTGTGCGAAAGGTGCGTCTTTTTGTGCAAGTTCTTGTTTCTGGCTTCCATTCTGACTTGTTCCTTTGTAGAACATGTGGTAAGCAACCATTCTCAACGTCGAAGTCGTCTATTTCTAAGCTTTTCTTCCTTCCAAGGTGGAAAGACATGAAGGTATGTTTTCCTTTACGTTCCACTGAACATAGTCTTAAGTGCTTGATACATAGATGCGGATTATCATCGGCGTCGTCATTGCCATCATCATTGTTATTATCGTAGTTTCAGTTGTCAAAGCGACCAAATGAGAACTCTGTATTTCCGTCTTTCGAACACTCCTTTTTCTACGCTTCTGGATAAATACCTCCCTTCTGTTTCTACGATTCTGTTTAGTGTTGTATCTATGAATAGTATAGCTCTCCTTGCCAAGGTTATTAACTGACAGTCTGAGGTATCGGGCAAGCTAGAGAGACCGGTGAGATTTTAAGTGGCTTATCGCGTCTGTCACAAATGGTGACTTGTCGCGTCTCTCATTGGCAGAGTCTCATCCGAGACACGGCTGTCTCACACAATTCACGGATTTCGCTTACCAAGGACGTGACGATCTCATCATGGCCCGTGGTTCATCTGGCTCGTCGTTTCGGAGCAGAGGGTTTCGTGGGGGTTCTTTTCGTTCTCGGGGTGGTAGTTCCTACCGTGGAAGAGGTAGAGGCAGAGGCTCGGCTGGCACCCCAGTCAACGCTCCAACGCGTGACGAAGAGGGCACACAACTTGCAGAACGCTTTGAGCAGGTCCAACTAAGTGATGAGATCGACGAGAAACTTGGCTTCCCAAGGATCCAGGAGGGTCAGAAGAAAGAAGGCTGGTTGGTAAACATGCACCCCGTATGTCTGCGTGATATCATTATCTATGTTTGGATACTAAATTTGGATGCAGACGTTAGTCAAGGATGCAGATTGGCCTTCGGGGAAAGCTGCAGTCGATTATTATTTCATTGAAGACGATGGAAACATGTTCAAAGTCACTTATCAATATGAGCCGTATTTCTGTATCGCTTGCAAGGTGCGTGTGCTACTGTTCTATACACAGTTTGCAGTATCTAGATTTCACAATCATTTAGGGCGGTATGGAAACTGTCGTTGAGGAATGGCTTAGGAAGAAGTATGAAGGGTTGATCTGTCGTATCGTTCGCGAGAGAAAAGAGGACCTCAAGATGCCAAATCATTTATTAGGTCATCGGCGGCTTTACCTGCAGCTCTGTTTCAGGAACGTCTCTGATCTCTTGACGGTACGACGCGACATAGTGCCGCTCGCTCTCGCCAATGGAGCAAAAAGAGATGCAGTAGATGCCTACGCTGAAGTGATCAATGCAACGGCCGACGCAGGCGTCCGCATTGAAATCGATGGAGAATGGGAAGATGCTGACCCTGGCGCTGGAGGACGCGACAAGGACCCAAAAGACGCCATCATTGACGTGCGGGAGTTCGACGTGCCATACTACCTCCGTGTCGCTATTGATAACGATATCAGAGTAGGCCTATGGTACACGGTCACTTTTACCGCAGGCCAGCCCTCTTTCACTCAGATCGTGGAGCGTGTTAAGCGCGCAGACCCTGTGGTTATGGCATTCGATATTGAAACGACTAAAGCACCCCTCAAATTCCCTGATCAGGCGATAGACCAGGTTATGATGATTTCTTACATGATTGATGGCCAGGGATATCTTATCACTAATCGCGAGATAGTCAGTGAGGACATTGACGATTTCGAGTACACCCCTAGAGAGGGGTACGAGGGCCCGTTCACCGTGTTCAACGAGCCGGATGAGGAGGCCACAATTCGCCGCTTTTTCTCTCATGTCCAGGACGTCAGACCAACTGTCATGGCTACTTTCAACGGAGACTTTTTTGATTTCCCATTCCTAAATGCCAGAGCCAAAGTACATGGAATCGACATGTTTTTGGAAATTGGGTTCCAGAAGGATTCTGAAGATGAATACAAATGCAGAGGCTGCGTGCATATGGATTGTTTCCGCTGGGTGAAACGAGATTCTTACCTGCCTCAGGGTAGTCAAGGTTTGAAAGCCGTTACTACGTCAAAGCTAGGTTATCACCCACTTGAACTTGATCCGGAGCTTATGACACCGTAAGCCTACCCCTACTTCCTCCCTTCCATTGTCTGACATATTTTAGATATGCCATGGAACAACCTCAAGTGCTTGCACAATATTCCGTCTCAGATGCAGTTGCGACGTATTATCTATACATGAAATACGTTCACCCCTTCGTCTTCTCACTCTGTAACATCATCCCACTTTGTCCCGACGAAGTCTTGCGCAAAGGAAGTGGCACACTTTGCGAGACTCTTCTGATGGTGAATTCATGGTTGCAATTATATAGTTGGCTTCGTTCACCTTTCATGTAGGTTGAGGCATTTCGTGGCAACATCATCATGCCGAACAGACATGAGGATCCCCTTGGCAACATGTATGATGGACATCTACTGGCTTCGGAGACTTACGTCGGGGGACACGTCGAGGCCCTCGAAGCTGGCGTATTCCGAAGTGACATTCCTACTCATTTCAAGATTGAGCCATCTGCTGTGCAGAAGGTTTGGGTCGTCGTTATTGAATTCTGGAATGCAACATATTGATATCATCTGTAGTTGATTGATGAACTGGACGCCGCGTTAACATTCTGCATTGTCGAAGAGTCAAAGTCGACTTTAGAAAGTGTTGTCAACTATGATGAAGTAAAGGCTCAGATCACAGCCGCGCTCGAAGAAATGCGAGACAATCCTCTCCGCACGGACAATCCTCTCATTTACCATCTGGATGTCGCTGCCATGTACCCCAACATCATGTTGTCGAATCGACTTCAACCGGACTCCGTCGTCGATGAATCCGTCTGCGCAGTATGTGACTATAATCGGCCAGGGAAGACTTGTGATCGTCGCATGACTTGGGCGTGGAGAGGAGAGTTTTTCCCTGCTAGGCGAGATGAATACAACATGATCAAACATGCTCTTAATCATGAAACGTTCCCTCCAAAGAAACCAGGAGGTCCATCCAGAAAATTCGCGGACCTCTCGGAAACAGAGCAGACAGCGCTGCTTCACAAGCGCCTTGGTGATTATTCACGCAAGGTATATAAGAAGATCAAGGACACCAAGGTCGAGAACAGAGAATCGATCATTTGCCAAAAAGAAAACCCATTCTACGTTGACACCGTGCGGAGATTTAGAGATAGACGCTACGAATATAAAGGACTACTGAAGACGTGGAAGAAGAACCTCGATGGATATCTGACAGAAGGTCGGTCGGTCGCCGAAGTAGAAGAAGCAAAGAAGATGATCGTTATATACGACTCTTTGCAACTAGCCCACAAGTGCATTCTGAATTCCTTCTATGGTTATGTCATGCGGAAGGGCGCTCGCTGGCACTCGATGGAGATGGCCGGAATAACTTGTTTAACTGGAGCAACCATCATCCAAATGGCTCGACAGCTCGTCGAACAAATTGGTCGGCCTCTCGAATTGGATACGGACGGAATATGGTGTATGTTGCCAGCAATCTTTCCCGAGAATTTCAAGTTCAAACTCGGTAATGGAAAATCGATTGGATTTTCGTATCCTTGCACGATGCTGAACCATCTGGTATACGCTCAATTCACAAACCACCAGTACCATGATTTTGATGCTGAAACTGGAGATTATAAAGTCCACAGCGAGAACTCTATCTTTTTCGAACTGGACGGTCCTTACAAAGCCATGATTTTACCTTCTTCGAAAGAGGAGGACAAGTTACTGAAAAAGAGATATGCCGTCTTCAATGATGATGGAAGTCTTGCGGAGTTGAAGGGGTTCGAGGTCAAGCGACGTGGGGAATTGCAACTCATCAAGATTTTTCAATCTCAACTTTTCGAGAAGTATTTGCTGGGATCTACGACAGAAGAGTGTTATGCCGCTGTAGCAGAGGTTGCGGACCGCTGGCTAGACGTCCTATTCAGCAGAGCCGAAAACTTACCTGTTGAAGAACTAGTAGATCTCATTGCGGAGAACCGAAGCATGTCAAAGACTCTCGCAGAATACGGTGGCCAGAAATCGACGTCAATTAGCACGGCTAAACGCTTAGCGGAGTTCTTGGGAGACCAAATGGTGAAGGATAAAGGTCTTGCCTGCAAGTTCATTATCTCTGCGCGACCTATCGGTGCTCCCGTGACAGAACGTGCAATCCCTATAGCAATATTTTCCGCCGAAGAGAGCATAAAACGTGCGTATCTTCGGAAATGGTTGAAGGATAATAGCCTGGCCAATTTTGATTTGCGTTCCATCCTCGACTGGAATTATTATATTGAAAGGCTCGGTTCTGTGATACAAAAACTGATCACTATTCCTGCGGCCATGCAGAAAATTTCAAACCCCGTTCCTCGAATCCGTCACCCAGATTGGCTTCATCGTCGAGTTGCTGCTTTAGATGATAAATTTCATCAGCACAAGGTCACCGATTTTTTCAAACGGCTCTCTGTTGAAGAGAGGACCCAAACACAGTCCACAGACATCGAAGACTTTGGAAGGAATTCGCAGACGAATCTGCCCCGTATTGCTGTTGTCTCCCGCAAGAAACCTCGCAACCTGCCTGCCGAGCCAGCAAAGAAATCAGTTGCACAGGAGCCCCTCCCGGATTATAACGTTGACTATTCTGCTTGGATCAAAGCAGAACGGGTGCGTTGGAAAGAACTTCTCAGTTCTCGTTGGGATGGTTCTTCGTCGGCCGTGGCTACCATGTTCAAGGGTGCCAAGGTGAAAACGTTCTATCGGTGGGATATCGTACAAATCCGTGCTAGTAAAGTTCCTGGGCGGTACATCATGTGGCTTTCCGTTAACTCGGAGTTGATTCCAATCAGTTTGCGCATTCCACGCGAGTTCTACATACATCTACGTACGCCTCCGAAGGAGGACCACTTCAAGAAAAACTTGTATGAGAGTGACAAAGTTACACGAAGTTTGCCTCGGGACAAAACATGCGTCAACCTGTACAAAATCTCCGCTCGAGAGGAGGTATACAGTGATGGGCAAGAACACTTCATTAATCTCATGAATGAACCCAACGTAGATGGAGTTTTTGAGCTTCAGGTGAGCTTTATTATTCAATTGGAAAACTATTACATACCAGATCATCCAGATTCCACTTGAAGTCCGAGCACTCCTCAAATTGGGTAAAACCTGTGCATCCACAGAAGCGGGAATGACTTTAAACAAAGCCTCCACGGAGGGTCTTGACCTTGCAAAATTGGACCGTGCCTCCAATTCCGTAGTCGAGGGGAAATACCTCAAGGGGGGGAAGGCAGGCAACTACATCTTCCTCTACCATGCATGCTCCGCATCCGCTCCGGTTCACGTATTTGGCCTGTTCTTTCCTCAGGGTCCTGTCAAACTTCACATTGTCGACCCTGCACCCCGTCGACAGCCCATATCTCGCCTCTCAGAGACGTATAGCAGCCATCTTCAGAAGCAAATTCAGGATTCTGGGAGCAGTATCTCCATTTCTTATCCACCTACGCGGGAGTTCACAACAGCTTACCATAGCAACGACATCACAGCTCTCAAGGCTATTTCACGAGAACTTGGTCTTTTAGAAAATCAATCCTACACTGTCGCGATCTCGTCTATGAAGGATCAATCATACTTCGACGCTTCCATACCAAAACTACTCAAATTCCCCATCCTGGCGCTCTCTCAAACAAAATCTGTACACATTCTAGATGTGTTTCCCTGGCAAACCTCTGTTGCTCAAAAGATGCTGTCCCGATATTTTTATCTTGGAGAATGGCTCGACCGAATGGTTGCTCTAGCGGACTACTACGACGTTCCCGTCGGAAATATTGAAGGCGATCAACCCTTGTTCTTATCAGATGTGGAATTTGCCCGTCGATTAATCAAGCAAGACATGGTATTATGGTGGTCTCCTGGAGAACGACCAGACTTAGGTGGCGCTGAAGACGACAAACGACCTATTGAGGATTTCCAGAGTTCAGAGTTCTTGTCGCCAGGTTGCTATTCGAACGTCTGTTTGGAGATAAACGTGCGGAATCTTGCTGTCAATTCCGTCCTACACTCCGTGGTTGTGAACGAGCTGGAGGGTAGTGGAGGTACTACCGCTTTCGATTCTTCACACACATTGGACGAGTTTGCAAGTGGGGAGACCCAACGTGCTCTTACGCTAGGGGAATCCAATATGTCTCCTCAAGCGTTTAGTATCATGAGGGGAATGGTTAAGACGTGGCTCCTTGATAAGATTCAGAGGAACTCTGACAGTCCTGCTACCATTGGCATTGACCACTTTTGGCGTTGGATTAGTTCTAACGTTTCACATATGTACGACCCAAGTATCCATCGGTTCATACACGGCCTCATGCGTAAAACCTTCATCCAAATGTTGGCGGAGTTCAAGAGATTGGGGTCACAAGTCGTCTATGCAGATTTCAGTCGATTGCTTCTGGTTACCTCGAAACCTCCAGGTACCGCACACGCATACGCTACTTACATCACGACAGCCGTTAACTCCCACGAGCTATTCCAACATATATACCTACACACGGAAAAGTTCTACGACTTCCTACTTTTCATGGATGAAGCCAATTTGGGTGGAGTTGTTTGCGAGGACCCGTTGGCGGTTGAACAGCCCGAAGAAATTTGTATGGATATGCGGTGGAACATTGAAACGTTTCTTCCTCTGCCTATACAGAAAGATTTTGGCAACCTAGTCCGCCACTTCATTATCGAGATGTATAGGGTCAGGCAGAGAACCAATGAGGCTTCGCGGGTACCTTTGAGGGTCCTGCATAACGCCACGTTGCCCGATGCAACGCAAAGAGATGCTGGAAAAGTGAAGGAGATGGAGGCTACTCGAGAGCTCCTAACCCGGCGACTCACGAGAAAGCTGCTGAAGAGTGTGGGGAGTGTTCAGGATAGGTTTAGGGATGCAGTGATGGACGAGGATGCTCTTGCTCAATGGGTGTTCCCCGTCCTACCGGGGTCGCACCTCAGTTTCACAAATCCGGTACTCGAGTTGGTCAAATCCGTTTGCGCCACATTGGCCTTGGCGAAGGAATACCATGTCGAGGTTGGCCTGATCAAAAGAAATCTTCTCGAATTGGTTGGAGTTCGAGAGTTTGCTAATGAAGCTGTGTTCCGTAACCCTTGCGAACCTCTCAAATTATCCAGCGTGCCATGTCGACATTGCGACGAGATTAGGGATTTCGACTTCTGTCGTGACATAGAACTGTTCCCGAACAACACCGACGTCCATGTCAGGTGGCCTTGCGCTAGATGTGGGGGCGAGTATGACAGGATAGGAATAGAGTTGGCGTTGATGGAACTGGTTCACGATATCGAGAGGCGGGCGGCACAGCAGGATCTCAAGTGCTCTAAGTGTAAGCAACTACAGGGAGACAACATCTCAAAGCATTGTCATTGTTCCGGAACTTATCAGCTTACCACGAGCAAAGCTGACATGAGGAGACGGTTGAGGACTATAGCCAATGTCGCGATAGCGCACAACTTGGGGAGACTCAAAGTAAGATTTCATGAGTTGTTTCGTTGTTCATGGAACTCACGGATACTCCAGGAATGTGCACAGACACTGCTGGACAATTGGTAGAAGATACCCGCACACGTTTATACCATATTTCATCTTGCTAAACCCACCGTAGTGTTTCAGTATAATTTACCTGTCTGTAATTATTGTAGCCATATGACGCTCGGGTGAAAACTATCCTTCGCATCAAATGTTTCCGTTTCTCGGTTGCTGTCTCATCCCTGACATTGACTTGTGATAGAAACCCTCCCAAGATTGCTGTGAACTTGCCTTGAACGGACGACGACTCTGAGTCCTCGGATGATATGCGCCACTGCACAGATATTTTGGGAGTAGATCTAGGATCAGCACAGCAAACCTGTTGTCACCTGTACTAGAGCTTGGAAGAGGGGACTCGATATCTGCATCATCCAACCACTTGTAACGTTTATAAGTGCTTCTAGCACTCCCGAGTTGAGACGACGATACTGCAGCAAGGCTTTCATCTCGGCTAGAAAAGGAATCCTCGGACTTGTCTGCAGTATAAGCTGGATCCTCACTAGCACTCCTCATCCTCATTCCCATACTCCCTTTGCGTTCCCTTCTGCCCCCCGGTTTCTTGTCGCAAACATGTCTTTGACAACAACCCGTTTCACCCCCGACGATGGCCTGGATCTGATGTTTTCTGCGGACCTTATCCCAACAGAGCTGAAGAAGCAGCTTCCGGATGATATTCATGTACGCAAATGTTTGAGAATGAGATAGCACCCACGGTAGTTGACGAGGGGATGATCTCAAGATACGTCCATTAGCGTCTACGGATTATCACAGAGGACACATCCAGGTCCTTTCCATCCTCACACATGCACCAGACCCCGGCGCGTCAGCCTGGACAAGTCATTTCTACATGATGAAGTCTACTGTTTCGTCCCCGTCGCCGCCGCCGCCGCCAGCCTCTGCGAATCCGCCGACTGCACCGTCGCCCAGTGGCGGGGCTTTCCTGCATGCCCCGACGGCGGTTCGTACTGGTGCCCCTGCGTTCCCCCTCAAGCCATCGATCCATTCCAATCAAGTGTACTTCCCCATCGTGATTATTCTGAAAACGACGGATATGATAATCGCGACCGGGAACGTGTTTATCGAGAAGAAGTTTTTGCGAGGCTTGGGCAGCGTGGGGCACATCGAGGACATCGCGGTTGACAAAACGCAACAGGGGAAGAAGCTAGGACTCAGGGTCATACAGACGTTGACTGATATCAGCGAGGCTTTGGGGTGCTACAAGACGATTTTGAACTGCAGTGACGCCAATACTCGTGAGTTTTCGATCGCGCGCCGGTTCCTTGCGTTGCACAGCTTTTCTGATGTGTATGTGCTTCTTCAGCGTTTTATGAAAAGTGTGGGTTCGTGAAAAAGGAGAATGAGATGGTAATGTGTTGTTTTTGCTCAGATTTCTCGTGTATTTTGTTGATTGAAAGTCGTTTTTTTTTGTAGGCCAAGTATGCTCCGGGTGAACGTTCTCAAACTCCGGTGCCTCCTCGTCTTTGAGGGTGTGTGGTGCGATAGAGGTTTTAATAATTGTTCATAAGGGTGGTTCGCTGTGTTGTAATACCAAGATTCCCGTATTACTGGACTTTTTTGCATCGATTTTTGACAATCTATCTTGTTTGGTCGATCGAGACCACATAACATATGTACGGGGTAAAATTCAACGAGACAGCGCATCAGCAGGTATATGACACTGTCTGCTTGAATCAATAAAGATAATCTCATCGGGTTAGTAACGTTACCATGAGGTATCTCTATCTTAACGGGTCCACACAAATGTAGTAGCCGTCGGAATGACCGTATTCTTCACAACCTCCTTCATGGACTCTCCCCCCTCTGTCCTCTCAAAGATCACAACTCCAGCAGTGCCCGCAACCCCACCCGCAACCAAATACTTGTTATCCTCCCCGCCAAATTCCATGCCTCGTATTTGGTCCAACCCAGTATAAACCTGGTTCACCAATTTAACCTTTCCCGTCTCTGGATTAAACGCAAAAATCGCGACAGCGTCGCCTCTAGGGTCTTGCACACCAGTATTCCGGTTCGAGACATAGATATACGGTTTGGGGAACGACACAGACGGTGGCGGGATGAGAATTTCAGCTGCGGCCATAGCTGCACCCACCGGCAAATTCGGCGGCAGGATGGATGCGTTGGATATGAAAGGGGACGAGTTTGCCGGGAGAATGGGGATGTGCTGGGAGGTGAGAGTGCTGGCGAGCTCATGGAGCGTATACAGTATGTTGTTGTAGATTGCCATGTGCCTAGGCCCGCTTGTTGGTGGTTGGACGATCGAACCGTGAATTGTCCAGTTCCCGGGAGAGCCTTGTTCGATTAATCTGTATACTGTGTCTGCACCCTAAAAATTTGTCGAAAGAGAGAGAAAAAAATCGTGAGAAATTTGTGCTGTATGGCTAGTATATACGGGTTGTAAGTACCAAGTCGGGGATGAATATTTCTTTCCCATATTGGTAGACCATGTGTGGGTGAGACGGGCCAGATGCAGGAACCGGGAAAGTGATGATCGGGGAAGCCGCGGCGGAGGCGTTGAAAACGACTCCATAGTCGCTTGTTGGCAAAATGCGACCTGTACCTGACATATACTTGCAAAGAAACGCGTAGAGTCAATACAAAAGCGCGTAAATAGTCAGAGAAAAGAACTAACGTTCACCACGGCTACCTGACCAGTGCTCAGAGCTGCGGTAAAAGGGGGCCCATTGCCGCCTGAGCTAACTGTGTCGAGAGCGGCGCTCAACAAGCCATCTTCTTTGATGAGAAAAGACTGTACAGCTCCTTGCGCGTTTTCGTTTACGGCACTACTCGTATACATACGTCAGTATCGTTGGATTATATTTTATGTATTGAAAAAAAAAAGAATGGATCTGGGACGTACTAGAGAATGGACCGGTTGGTTGGATGGAGAGATATCCAAGATGCGTTTCCGCCAGTGGGGCTCGAGTTGAGCACAGAGAGCGAACGCGCTTCGGTATCGAACAGATACGACGTGATGTTCGCAAAGTATCCTCCAGCAAAGATAGTGAATTTGACCATTGGTGACGCCTAGCCGCAAGGTTTTCAACCTTTTGAAGAGGATCCCCAAGAAGAAAATGCGGACAGAGATATAAAAAGTCTTTGTGTGTCCATTCTTATATAGAGAAGAAATCGCGCAGAATCACAAGCGGCACGGCAAAACGTTGACAACGATGATGAATTCGCGTGGAGAATATTCGGCGAACTGCTTCGATCTGGGACAGTGAGGGGGCGAAGGCTTGTGTGGGGATGGTGCTCCAGTGACCAGTTTGTGGACACGGGCCGTTGAATCAACTGTTGACTCAGTCCCATACGGCCCGCCGTTGTAAGCAAGATGCGACAAGTCTCTGCACATCCTGACGAAGTTGCCGACCACCGACTGCGTGGGGGTACTACTACAGAGTGCTTGCCAGTGCGCGAACATTGTGTAAGTGTTCAGGGCCATACCAATTTACTTTAGTCCATCTTCCGAGCCTTGAAGATTCTCAGGTAGTATTCTGGAACTGGAACCCCTGAGCATGACGTCCAAGTCCTCTAACATGTGGTCTTTTACTTTGACTCAGAGTCACCGTTGCCACTCTTTACTAGGAATATTGTACGGCCGAACAACTGGAAGTTGTACTGACCGTCGCAGTTGTCCTCGCATTCATGTGTCTGTCAGTATAACAACTTCTAGTATTGCCAATCCTTGTCCAAGGTCTACAACAGTCCCGGATCTTAGGGCAGCATTTCTCCCATGTGCTGGCCCAGGAGTCGCCTCGGGTCAACTCGCCTTGCGGAGCTGTTAGACTAATAAGTCTAAGAGTTGGGAGCACACGAGGGATTTTAGTCCTCACCTTTTGTTTATCACTGTCACCTTCTCTATGACTCCTCTGGCCGTCGTGCGTCCTAATTATGCTCTCTAGCCGTAATCTACCAATGGGTACCGTGCCATCCAAAGGATTGTTTCGACGGACTTGTCCAGGGGTTCACTCCAAGATAGCCGTTTCTGTATGATCACCTTGGCGGCCTAGCGATGTCGAACCATCACGATAATAGCTTCATCTTATAGCTGTCATTGCGCAGTTGTAGATCGATCTTTGTTTGGCACATTCATAGGGACGCCTGATACTGTTCGTTGGTATGGCTCTCGGTTACTGAGCGACCCGGTGCGGACCATGAATCTACTGAATTAGTGAATGAGCAGAGAAAGATAAGCATGAACATTGGAAGCTGTTTATCCGGGTCGTATTCTGGGATCACTCCTTCTGTAATATCAACCATGCTCCTATATAGGTTCGCATCGATTCTTTGTCCACTGATTCGACTCTTTAAAGTTTGGCTCTCTGGCGGCTCAGAAGGGGTGGAGCCTGACTATTACCTTTTGGGATCTCTCGGCCTTCTGCTCCCCCTCAACGACTCTTCCAACCTTTGCAAACACTCCTCCGGGGTCAAACCGAGAGAACTCGCCATGTCAAAGCCTGCGTGCAATCCAGCTGCTGCATCTGAGTAACCTTTGATGGATCTGAATCCAGACTCGGCTTTATAAGACGGACACATACCCACCGTAACACGGAAAAAGAATAGAATGGGTGCAGATTGTAGCCGGTCTAATTTTCCACAACTGATAATGTCGTGATACTGCGTGTTTGACAAATCCCCCATGATGATCAACATCATATTGACAGCGATCTTGTTATAACCGTAATAAAGTGGTACGAGGTGTCCGTAGTGATCGGCCACGGGCGAAGCCTTTCCACAACAAGCATTCGAACTCACTCTCGACCCCCTGCTTCGGTAAATATTTGTCCATCAGAGACATCGAGTCCTTGCCATCCTCAAAGGGTCGCAGACGTAAGGTGATCCGATCTTGATGCGTGATGATTTTGGGGCCGCCCAGCAAGATTCAGTTGTAATAGCGAGGGTTGAGAGTAATACGGCGGCGCACCCAAGGAAGTTGTAAGAATACCAGCGATCGCGGCGTTCAAATGATGGAACGCAACTTTCCTCGGCGGCCATGTTTCGACGATGCTTGGATACATTCTTCGCCAGACTGGTGGAGACTCGCATCGTACATACTACTACGCTCCCAGCAGCATGTCTAAATCAATTCCTGTCAGAACATGACAGAATGCGAGCCTGAATATGCGAGTTCTGCCGAAGTGCCCTGGGGCCTGGAAAATTGTCGTATTTGTCAAATTTCGTTTTCCACGAAATATAAGTGTCCGAAAGGCGGTATAG
>QLOR01004769.1:0-10305 GCA_003313825.1 Sarcodon aspratus | reverse complement strand
ATAAACACTTTCCCCATATTCTTTGTTACGACAGCGTTTCTGGGATTGTTGGCCAAAGGAAGCGCAGACACGGAAAATTACACATCTTGCGTGATCAATACGACCAGCATTTCTGGGTTAATGAAGCGTTGAGTTCACTTCCTCAGATTGTTTATCGTGTTCATTGACTTACTCGAAATGCAGTTGCGCAGAATCACGTACGTCACAGTCTTCGTAGTCCTTGGCTGTTACCCGGAAGCTATATCTGGCATCCCAGTTTGCATACAACAGTGCAAAAGCAGCAGCGTCACATTTAACCAAGATGCTCGCTACCGAGTTTGCTTTGAAGAATATTCCTGTCAGAGGTGCGTCTTAGGCTTCCCTACGAGAAATGAAAGAACGCTTAAACAGGTTTGTTTCCTAGTCAATGCTATAGCGCCTGGTGTATATCCTTCCGAGATGACACATGCAGTCATCGAAGGAAGGGAGGCCGTGAACAAAGTTGGCTTGGGTATTCAACCAGTACCTGCAGAAAGATCGGGAAAGTGAGTGATTTGTTCGTGCTTGCGCAACACTACCAGACCCTTTGCTTCAGTGCACAGGAGGCGGCTGGAACCGCGATATACCTTGCTTCCCCAGCAGGGTGCTACACAAATGGGCAAGAAATAGTCATCGATGGAGGTAAGAGACTATTCAACCTTTCGTTAATAATCACTGAAATAGGAAAAAGGATACCTTGCTGTAAACCCGTCTACATGCTGATTGTAATAAGTAGCACAAAATGTATAGTACGCAGAACTTGCAATGCAAACTTGGAGGAATCGAGAGTCGGGCCTGACTCAGTTTCGGTGTTTACCTTGCTTTTTCTCACGGTCTTCTGACGTCCAAATCTGTGATTGGTCGACGAACATTTCTTGTAGACAACGTCGACGTCGACGATGAGCTATTCTATGCCACCGCCACCCCCAGGCATGATGCCACCTCCAGGCATGATGCCTCCGCCAGGCATGCCGCCTCCACCTCCAGGGATGCCTTTCTCGTCCGAGCCATCTGGGTCCCGGCTTCCACCTGAAGTGCTCGCACAAAAATCTCAAAAATGGATTCAGATGCAGAAAAAGCGATATGGGGAGAAGCGCAAGGGCGGGTTTGTTGACATGGGAAAGCAGGTACGAGTGTGAGTAGTGTCGTGAAAATTTGATACTGACGCAGCTCTCTGTGTGTAGGACTTGCCCCCGGAACATGTTCGAAAAATTATCAAAGATCACGGCGACATGAGTAACCGAAAGTTCAGAAACGATAAACGCGTTCATCTCGGTGCTCTCAAATACGTTCCGCATGCCGTCATGAAACTTCTCGAGAACATTCCTTATCCTTGGGAGCAAGTTCGCGAAGTCCCTGTCCTGTACCATATCACTGGTGCCATTACCTTCGTCAACGAGGTTCCACGAATCATTGAGCCAGTATATCACGCGCAATGGAGTACTATGTGGTTGGCTATGCGGAGGGAGAAACGTGACCGTAGACATTTCAAGCGAATGCGTTTCCCGCCGTTTGATGATGAAGAGCCTCCTCTCGATTATGGAGACAACATTCTGGACGTTGAACCTCTCGAAGCTATTCAACTGGAGCTTGATGAGGAAGAAGATTCCGCTATCATTGATTGGTTCTATGATCCCAAGCCTCTAATCGACACGCCTGCTGTTAATGGCTCATCTTACAAATACTGGTCTGTTTCCCTCCCAGTGATGGCGAATCTTTACCGACTGGGACGCACTCTTCTTTCCGACCACGCCGATAACAATTCGTCTTATCTGTTCGATAAAAAGTCATTCTTCACTGCGAAAGCTCTCAACTTGGCTATTCCCGGTGGCCCCAAGTTTGAGCCCCTTTATCGAGACATGGATACTTTCGACGAAGATTGGAACGAGTTCAACGATATTAACAAGGTCATCATCAGGCAACAAATTCGTACCGAGTACAAAGTTGCCTTCCCTCACTTGTACAACTCACTGCCTCGGTCGGTACAGATTTCACCATATCATTCTCCCAAGAACGTGTATATTCGTACGGATGACCCCGACTTGCCTGCCTTCTACTTCGACCCCCTCATCAATCCTATATCGTTACGGGGTGCGACTCCCAAGAATGCACCTCTCGTATCACATGAAGATGCAATTTTTGGCCCCAACGGAGCGGACGACGACGATTTTGAACTCCCCGACGAGATAACACCTTTCCTCGATGAGAAAGAGTTGGAAAATGATCTAACTGCTGATGCGATTGCACTCTGGTGGGCCCCAAGTCCTTATAGCCGTCGTTCTGGTCGAATGCGCCGGGCGCAAGATGTGCCCTTGGTCAAGATTTGGTACTTGGAGCATTGTCCACCAAATCAGCCTGTCAAAGTCCGAGTATCTTACCAAAAACTGCTCAAGTGCTTTGTGCTGAATGAGCTGAAAACCAAACCGGAAAAGGCGATGACAAGGAAGAATTTGTTCAGGCAATTGAAGGCTACTAAGTTTTTCCAGACCACAAAGCTGGATTGGGTCGAGGCTGGGCTTCAAGTTTGTAGACAAGGATACAATATGTTGAATCTATTGATTCACCGAAAGGTATGCATATTTGTTCGCGTGCATGTCGCCGCATTGTTAACAAGACGAGTAGAACTTGAACTACCTTCACCTGGACTACAACATGAACTTGAAACCTGTCAAGTGAGTCATCCTCGGTTTCCAGTAACTCAGTGTTCAGCTGAATTGCAATACATAGAACGTTAACCACAAAGGAACGTAAGAAGTCTCGATTTGGAAATGCATTTCATTTGTGTCGTGAAATCTTGCGCTTAACGAAACTTGTTGTGGATGCCCATGTTCAATATCGATTAGGCAATGTTGACGCCTTCCAGCTCGCCGATGCGCTCCAGTACATCTTTGGTCACATTGGTGCTTTAACGGGTATGTATAGGTACAAGTACAAGGTCTGTCTCACTGTTTTTAAACGACGTGCTTCTTTTATTGACTTATAGCTCTTGATTATATATAGTTGATGCGCCAGGTCAGAATGACTAAGGACTTAAAGCACCTCATTTACTATCGCTTCAATACTGGCCCAGTTGGTAAAGGTCCTGGTTGCGGTTTCTGGGCTCCCGGTTGGCGTGTCTGGTTGTTCTTCATGCGTGGTATTGTTCCCTTACTAGAACGATGGTTGGGAAACTTGCTCGCCCGTCAGTTCGAAGGAAGAAACAGCAAAGGTGTTGCCAAGACGGTCACAAAGCAAAGGGTGGAGTCGCACTATGATCTAGAGTTACGAGCTGCCGTCATGCATGATATTTTGGACATGATGCCAGAGTCGATAAAACAAAACAAGTCGAAGACCATCTTGCAGCATTTGTCGGAAGCCTGGAGGTGCTGGAAAGCTAACAGTAAGTACCTCTTTGATATCTCTGCGCCCCCAACTTCATTTTGGCTTTAGTCCCTTGGAAAGTACCGGGAATGCCGACTGCCATTGAGAACATCATTCTGCGCTACATCAAGAGTAAGGCAGATTGGTGGGTTTCGTGAGTGCTAGTTTGAGCATAAGCAATTTTCGTTTCTAATTGACTGTCTCAGAGTCGCCCATTATAATCGTGAACGTATCAGGCGTGGTGCTACTGTCGACAAGGCTGTTGTCAAGAAGAACCTCGGTCGATTAACCCGCAAGTCTCTTCACAATCCTCTAGCCATAATAATAATTCATTTTCTTTATTTAGGTTTGTATTTAAAGGCTGAGCAAGAGCGTCAACATGCCTACCTGAAGGATGGTCCTTATGTGAGCACGGAGGAGGCCGTTGCTATCTACACGGCTACAGTACATTGGCTTGAAAGTCGCAAGTTTGCGCCCATTCCTTTCCCGTGAGTTTCGAATGGTTCGTCAAGAAGTAAGTTAACATCGTCTTTTTTTTCAAGTCCGTTGAACTACAAACACGACACGAAATTGCTGGTGTTGGCTCTTGAGAAGCTGAAAGAGGCTTATTCCGTCAAAGGTTAGAACACAACGTTATTTCAGTCTGATAGTTGGTTAATTTCCCATTACAGGTCGTCTCAATCAGTCTCAACGTGAAGAGTTGGCTTTGATAGAACAGGCTTACGATAATCCTCATGAATGTGAGTATACTCTATGTACTTCTACTCTATATCTCATTTCTTCCAGGTCTGTCTCGTATCAAGCGATTGCTTCTCACACAGCGAGCATTCAAAGAATCAGGTATCGAGTTCTTCGACACTTACGACAAGTTGATCCCCTGTTACGATATCGAACCCGTGGAAAAGATTACTGATGCGGTAAGAATAATTCATGCTGCCTAATAATTGTTCTGGGCTAATGGACCGACCTTAGTACCTGGATCAATATCTGTTCTTCGAGTAAGTTGTTTATATAGTATATAGGTTTCGAAGCTCGCTAATTCTAATATCAGGGCTGATAAACGTGGACTTTTCCCTGCCTGGATCAAACCAGCTGTAAGTACATACATTCTGAATAAACTCTTCCCTGCCCCTTATTAGCTCTATAGGACACGGAACCTCCGCCACTGCTTGTCTACAAGGTAAGTTCCGTGTATCGTTTGTATCTTCAACGCTTATATGATACTCCGTAGTGGTGCCAAGGCATCAACAACCTAACAGATATATGGGAAACCAGTGAAGGCGAATGTGTGGTCCTTATGGAGACAATGCTGTCCAAGGTGTACGAAAAGTTAGACTTGACTCTGCTCAATCGTCTCCTGCGTCTCATTCTTGATCACAATTTGGCTGACTACATCACGGCGAAGAACAACACTGGTGCGTACCTGTCATCTTATCAAGCTGCAGAATACTTTGACTCACGTTCGTCTAGTCTTGACTTACAAGGGTTTGTCTTCCGATCATAATAAGTAGCTTCGGGTGCTGACATCTACGTTCACAGACATGGCTCACACTAACGCTTATGGTCTCATTCGAGGTCTGCAGTTCTCGGCTTTCGTATTCCAATATTATGGACTCGTACTCGATCTATTGATCCTTGGATTACAACGGGCAAGCGAAATGGCTGGGCCTCCCCAAATGCCGAATAATTTCCTCCAATATCGTGACTCTGCAACTGAGACGCGTCATCCTGTTCGACTTTACTCACGTTATGTTGACAAACTACATGTGCTGTTCCGGTTTACCGCGGACGAAGCTCGAGACTTGATTCAACGTTACCTCAGCGCCAATCCGGATCCAACAAACAACAACGTCATTGGGTACAATAACAAGCGCTGCTGGCCTCGAGATTGCCGCATGAGACTTATCAAGCATGATGTCAATTTGGGTCGGGCCGTATTTTGGAACGTCAAGCAGAGTTTACCTCGTTCGTTGACCACAATCGAGTGGGAAGACACTTTTGTTAGTGTTTACTCTAAGGACAACCCCCAACTTTTGTTCTCTATGTGCGGGTTTGAGGTCCGAATTCTTCCCAAGATTCGTACCATGGGAGGGGAACAGTTTTCGCTCAAGGACTCTGTATGGAATCTGACAAATGAACAAACAAAGGAGCGTACTGCTCAAGCATTCCTTCGTGTCTCTGATGACGGTATGTAGATATAAATTTCCTAAACCAGCTTCTTGCTGAATTATCTACAAGGCGTTCAACAATTCAACAACCGCATTCGACAGGTTCTCATGAGCTCTGGTTCTACAACGTTTTCGAAGATCGTGAATAAATGGAATACCGCTCTTATTGGTCTTATGACATACTATCGAGAGGCTGTGATTCATACGAATGAACTGTTGGATGCTCTTGTGAAGGCAGAGAACAAAATTCAGACTCGTGTCAAGATTGGCCTGAACAGCAAAATGCCGTCTCGATTCCCTCCTGTCGTTTTCTACACGCCAAAGGTTTGTTCATCTTCTCTCTACTTGTTTCCACCACTTGAGCAATTGCATTACAGGAACTCGGAGGGTTAGGCATGCTATCCATGGGTCATGTTCTTATTCCCCAGAGTGATCTTCGGTGGTCCAAGCAAACCGACGTTGGCGGTATGGCTATTGCTGTTCGGGTTTCTTCCATTACTTACGAGTTATTTTTCTTCCTAGTAACACATTTCCGAGCCGGCATGACACACGAAGAAGACCAGCTGATCCCCAACTTGTACCGCTACCTCCAACCTTGGGAAGCAGAATTTTTGGATTCTGCTCGTGTTTGGTCGGAGTATTCGATGAAGAGGAAGGAAGCAAATGCCCAAAATCGGCGCTTAACTCTGGAGGACCTCGAAGATAGTTGGGATCGTGGTATTCCTCGTATAAACACATTGTTCCAGAAAGATCGTCACACGTGCGTATTACATACATCTTATGTTGTTCCTGTTAACTTACTTTTCCAAGGCTCGCATACGATCGTGGTTGGCGTGTCAGAACGGATTGGAAGCAGTATCAGTTGTTGAAACAGTGAGTATTTCTAACGGTTATTTGTAATGCATTAGCTGACCCTTCGCGCAGTAATCCTTTCTGGTGGACATCTCAGCGCCATGACGGAAAGCTCTGGCAGTTGAACAACTACCGAGTCGACGTCATTGCTGCATTAGGAGGTGTTGAAGGTATTCTCGAACATACGCTTTTCAAAGGCACTTATTTCCCAACGTGGGAGGGTAGGTCGCTTCGCGCGAATTGTGGAATATGTCTCATTCATTGCCTCTAGGTTTGTTCTGGGAGAAGGCCTCTGGATTTGAGGAGTCGATGAGATACAAGAAGCTCACGAATGCACAAAGATCCGGTTTGAATCAGATTCCCAATCGTCGGTTTACACTTTGGTGGAGTCCGACTATCAACCGAGCCAACGTTTACGTCGGTTTCCAAGTACAGTTGGATCTAACGGGTATATTCATGTACGTTGACAAGATCGGGACTGTTGATCTGTTTACTGACCCCCCGTAGGCATGGAAAGATCCCCACTTTGAAGATTAGTTTGATCCAGATATTCCGTGCTCACTTGTGGCAAAAGAGTATGTCTATTGTTTTCTGTTCGAATACATCGCTCACGTCACCATCTAGTTCATGAGAGCGTTGTCATGGATTTGGTAAGATAAAGTTAATTTGATCAAGCTGTCAAGAACTAAGCTTCTTATCTTCTAGTGTCAAGTTTTCGATCAAGAACTGGAACCATTGCAGATAGAGACAGTGCAGAAGGAAACTATCCATCCTCGAAAGAGTTACAAGATGAATTCTTCATGCGCTGATATCTTGTTGTTCTCGTCCTACAAGGTAAAATGCCCCTTGCAGAGTATTTTGAAATGTATTGATTTGTTTCGCTCTACTAGTGGAATATCACGAGGCCCTCACTTGTTACAGACGTCGGTTTCTGTCATCTCAAATCAATGAGCCGTTCCGCTGACTCTTCTAATAGGTCAAAGATGTTTCAGATGGTACAACCAGTAACAAATATTGGATTGATGTTCAACTCCGTTGGGGCGACTTCGACAGTCACGATATTGAACGATACACTCGTGCCAAGTTTTTGGACTACGTAAGTTGTGATTCAAGGACCAGCAGCATCTGGCTTATGCATCTCTAGATCTCGGACTCGATGAGTATATATCCCTCTCCCACCGGTGTCATGATCGGCATGGATCTTGCTTACAACCTATGGTCTGCGTATGGCAATTGGTTCCCTGGGATGAAACCCTTGATCCAGCAGGCTATGGCAAAGATCATGAAAGCCAACCCGGCTTGCCACGTTCTCCGCGAGCGTATTCGAAAGGGCTTGCAGCTTTACTCTTCTGAACCTACAGAGCCTTACCTTAACAGTCAGGTTGGTGTATTGCTGCCGTATTAGAACCTGTCTAATTTGATTTTTTTTTTCAGAACTATTCGGAGTTATTCTCGAACCAGATCATCTGTATGTGCATATTTTTGAAGTAAAACAGATTTGATATAACCTTTTGCAGGGTTCGTGGATGATACGAATGTGTACCGAGTTACCATGTGCGTGTTGCGGAGCTATCGTGCTTAGTGTTACTAATTCTTTATCTTATAGTCATAAGACGTTCGAGGGTAACTTGACGACCAAACCCATCAGTGAGTTCAGTCAATAACCCGAATTATTTTAGTGACTAACTCTTTACAGATGGCGCTATCTTTATCTTTAATCCGCGATCGGGTCAATTGTTCTTGAAGGTCATCCACACAAGTGTTTGGGCTGGCCAAAAGCGACTCGGACAGCTTGCCAAATGGAAAACTGCTGAGGAAGTAGCTGCGTTGGTACGGTCGTTGCCAGTTGAAGAACAACCAAAGCAAGTGATTGTTACCCGTAAGGGAATGTTGGGTATGTATTTTGCAAATATCACCCCGTTCATTTGTAAACTCCCTTCGAAGATCCTCTCGAGGTCCATTTACTTGATTTCCCAAACATTGTCATCAAAGGTAGTGAACTCCAGCTACCCTTCCAAGCATGCATGAAGATGGAGAAATTCGGTGATTTGATTCTGGTCTGTTCTATCTATCCTTTCAGCATATTTTTTGAAGGTTGACGTTCTTGTAATTAGCGTGCTACTCAACCTCAGATGGTGTTGTTCAATCTTTACGGTACGTTATATATTATTAATGCTAATACTTGTTGCTGATGATTCTTCCAGACGACTGGCTGAAATCAATCTCCAGCTACACTGCGTTCTCACGTTTAATTCTTCTGCTCCGAGGCCTCCATGTCAATAACGAAAAGGCAAAGATCATCCTTAGGCCAGACAAGAACACTATTACCGAGCCTCATTTCGTATGGCCATCCCTCTCTGACGATGAGTGGATCAAGGTTGAGGTTGCCCTGAAAGATCTCATTCTTGCTGTGAGGATACATGTTTTCTTCCGCAAACTTTACTGAAAGCTGGTGTCTAGGATTTCGGAAAGCGCAACAGTGTCAATATCGCATCTCTTACCTCAAGTGAAATCAGGGATATTATCCTAGGTCAAGAAATCGCTGCGCCATCCGTGCAGCGACAGCAGATGGCAGAGCTTGAAAAAAGCACAGAAGCTCAGAGTCAGGTTACAGCAATTCAAACGTAAGTATAAATCAAAGTTTTAGGCTCATTAATTGACAATATACCCAGTCAAACCACGAACATTCATGGGGACACGATCCAGACTGTTACCAGTATGTATCTTGTGTATTTTCAAGCTTGCAAAACTGAATTATTCGACAGCCACAAATTACGAGCAACAGGTTTTCAGCAGCAAATCTGATTGGCGTGTCCGAGCTATATCTGCAACACATCTTCCTTTACGACTGCAGCATATTTATGTTTCTAACGACGACGTTAAAGATGATGCAGCTTCCTTCACCTACGTCTTGCCAAAGAACCTACTGCGAACTTTTGTTACCGCTGCAGATCTCCGAACTCAGGTGGCCGCCTTCCTCTACGGTGCTTCGCCTCCAGATAATATGCAAGTAAAAGAGATCAAGGTGAGACATTTTTCAGCATCATTCGAATAATCATCATCTCAAGATCGCGTTTAGGCTATCGTTTGGGTGCCTCAACGCGGTAACAACAACAGCGTAGAATTACCATCCCAATTGCCCAAAGATGATTATTTCTTAAAAGATCTGGAGCCTCTCGGCTGGATCAAAACACAGGCCATGGAATTATCCCATCTTTCTCCGATCGACGTTACAACACAAGCCAAGTTGATGGGCGATCATCCCGAATGGGGCTCTTCGTCGGTCTGTCTTACATGCGCCTTCACCCCGGGATCAGTATCTTTGTCTGCTCATTCTGTTACGGTTGCTGGGTTTGAATGGGGTAGAAAGAACACCGATACAACCCCGAATCCACCCGTACGTCAATTTATCTGTGACTGGAACCCCCATGTTATTCACTAAATTTTCCTCAGGGTTTCAACCCCAACATGTCCGAGCGTGTGCAGCTCCTCCTGTCGGACCGTATCCTTGGGATGACCCTGGTCCCAGAAGGGAGAATATGGAATTACGGTATTGGCCTAACACAGATGTGGTCGCCGTCCTTGGGCTATTCAATGATTTTGGATACGCCGTTGTTGTTCTGGGCTGAAGAGCATCGTCCTGCTGCGTTCTTATCTGTGCGTTCTGTTTTATCTTTATTCCGGCTATCGTTCGCCGCTGACTGGATATTGTCTACTAGTTTGCGAACCTACAAGCCGGAGACGATAGCGCTGACGTAGAAAATAGTTTCCAGTAGTTCTTTCTCTGATGTGTAATGATGCATTTAGTTGTATTTTATTTTCCTACTGATTTTGATGAGAAAGCAAGTCATGGATTAAAGTCGACATAAACGAAGAAGAAAAATTCTAAGATGTGCTACAAATGTCT